>JACMZG010001870.1:46814808-46947308 GCA_018340805.1 Microvelia longipes | reverse complement strand
TGCATGGCTAATATCATCTGGCTTTCTAAATGACACTCCTCGAGGCGGGGTCTCTCCTAGAAAAATCACTGCCAGCTCAATTAGCTCCCTGTTATCTTCTCTTAATTGTTTTTTCTTTGAAAACTTTTTACGAAGAATCACGCATATCTCTTATTAAACTTGAGATCATAAGACTATATTTTAGAGTCTATCTGACCCCATGAATTTCTGAACCAAGAAAACAGTGAAATTCTGGCCAAAAGTCGGTCCCACTACTTCATTGAATACACCCTTTAATTACCACTTCAAATACGTTGTGCCTACCAAGGCAGGTATAGAAAATCCTTTTCTAAAAGGTTCTCAATATTTCTGCAAGCTCCATTTTCTTACTGGTGTTTCGATGCCGTGGTGTAAAACACATCGCTTGAACTGAATCAAGAAGTCACCATTCTTCAAGACATAATAGACTGCGGCGGCTTATTCGCTCTAGTAGCCTGTGGTATGCTTCAGAGCTCCATGGTCCATCAACTTGTCTTTTCCGCCATATGAAATAAGAACTGCCAACCTTTCTATCTTACTGTCTTTGTAATATTAGAAAAGAAGCTTCCCAATGCACAACAGCAAACTGAATTCGATTCAATTACTAAAGGTTTGTAACAATTCATTGTATCTAAAAATCTAAAAACTGGGATCGTTTATGGCTTGTTGAATTTCTGTTAATTACCAAGTTCTTTGCATTATGGCTAACGCTTCTGCTGTGGCAACTAATATATGAAACAGCATCTCTGTCTCTAACTTTGACCTATCTAACGTTGCTGCTAGGCGATCAATAAAAAAATTCAAACAGTTCCTCTAAAACCTGACGATGAAGGAAAAATGCATCAGAGACAAGCTCATCTGAAACTCCCTCATGTCGTCTGTGCTACTACTGCTGCTGGTGCTTGGTAGCAATTCCGGCAAACAAACTAGATCGATCAATATCCTCCATGCATCGAGTATTTTCAACGGACCCTCTTTCTCCTTCCGTTCTGCAATCTCTATTCTGCCCTGTGTAACTTAATATCAACTCCCAGCATAACACCAGGTCCCCTTTCATTCTTTGCATCCGCAAAAACTCTATGTCCTCCTGAATTTTTATTTTGATTTTCGGCGTCACTATGGGCAATATTCAAATAAATCATCCAGCCTGTCTGTAAAGGCAAAAAACTACTACTGATAGCAAACTCAGTCGTTTTAGAAGAATTTTTCTGAAGACAACTCCAATCGTTTTTATAATTTGATTAAAATCTCACTGCAGTGGTCTTTTCTTTTTGTAGGGATTCTTGCTTTTTTCCCAAAAGATGCTAACCTCTTTATCATCAATTCAGCACTATGTTTTACATCTAACTTGATTATTTTGAGGTTATAAAACAACACACTTGTCTGTTAGAAGGAAGTTGCCCCCAGTAATCTGGTGGGAAAACAGGACCTACTAAAAAAGGATGGTCAGAACAAAGAATTCCTTCACTTGTAATTTTATAACTAACAAACAACTTAAACCAAACACTTGATTTAAAAAAGAAATTTAAACAGATTTGATGGTAACATTGGTTTGTTTTCTGAACCAAGACTGGAACTTTTTTTTAAATAAGTCAAAGGGATTAAAATGATTCATTCATAGTAGTAGGATTAGTATGTTTCATTCCCTGCTTAGATCACTTGCATCTTGCATGGTATTTTCCTTCACTCATCTTTAATCCTTAAGTGGACACTAGGGTTATTTTACCTGAAAGTATTTTGGGTAAACAAGTATTAAAAGTATTCAAAAGTTATAACCTATCTTGCCTTTCTTTATTCAATTCATTTTTTGTGAAATTTTTTAAAAATTTCATATTTCATAATAGGTAAGAGGGGGGGGGGGGGGGGGGGGGTCGGCAAAGGGGGGGGGGTAACAACACAAAGTTCAAATGTCACAATAATGGCTTGTTTGAAAATAAAATTCAAACCAAAAAAACTAATTGAAAATTCTTGAAACTGAATTGGACTATTATACTCATTACTTAGCTTTCACCTACTGCGAGATAGGATGGCAGTGTTTTGTATGTTACACATTAGGTCTGCTAATTTTGGTATAAATAACCAAATATTGGTCTTAATTATAGAAGACAGTATACAAAAACATAATATAACAATGAATTGATAACAAAAAAAAACATATTATATGAGTTATACTTTGCAGTGTAGAGAAAAAAAAATTGTTTTTTGAAAAATTTTTCAGAAAAAAATATATATGTCCACCATTAAATATCAGAGTATGTACAAACTAAGATAATTTCAGGTCATAATAATAATTCATAGTGTTTTATTAGTGGGTTAGGTATTATTTTTACCTAGAAAATAATGTAAAAAATCACAGAAAAAAAAAATTGTCACGAAAATCACAATTTTGACGAATTTTGACACCTAAAAAACTTCAAAGGCCCGGCGGCACCTGTTAATCACCCCGATCGGGCTGAAATTTTATAGAATTTTTTTTTCATATATTTCGAACAAAATTAGGGGTTGGGAGCAAAGAAAAAAGAAAGTTCATTTTTAAGGGCCACCCTAATATATATATATATATATAATATATATATATAATATATATATATATATATATATATATTATATATATATATATATATATATATATATATATAAACTTACGAATGAATCAGGATAAGGCTTATAAAAACTCACTCACTTCTCTCGTGCCAACGTTTCGAGCATGGACATGCTCTTCATCAGGGCAACAGAGAACTACGTTAAGCGTATAGTCATAAAAATAAAAAATTACAATAAAAGTAAACTTAAATAAAACACATTTAAAACAAGGCATAAAGTGCCTTGTTTGACATTTTATGCCTTGTTTTAAATGTGCTTTTATTAAGTTTACTTTTACTGTAATTTTTTATTTTTATGACTATACGCTTAACGTAGTTCTCTGTTGCCCTGATGAAGAGCATGTGCATGCTCGAAACGTTGGCACGAGAGAAGTGAGTGAGTTTTATAAAAGCCATATCCTGATTCATTTGTAAGTTATGTTCTGAGGCTGATTCTGTTCTATTTTATATATATATATATATATATATATATATATATATATATATATAATATATATATTATATATATATATATATATATATACATGATTTTCGGCATCTAACTGTGTAGTAAACTTGGAATGACCAAAAATTGACAAGTAACCCTATTCGAGATCATAAAATAAATACAAAGAAATAAACTTAGTCTGCATATAGAGATACTTTTCTTTATTTATGATTTTTTTCATCAGTTTGCATCAAACATAACAAATAAAGCCACAAATACATTGTATTGTAATTCATTCAAACAATATTTTTATTTATCATTTAAATTGCTTAAAATTCTAATAATTATTAATAATTTAATTTATTTATTTTTACCTATTTATAAATATTTTTTTTAATGATTACATGCAATAATATATCGTACTCAATTATAAATATTATAATATATATATTAAATATTATATATGATGGTGTATAATATATAATAGTGCGTATATAAACTTTTTAATATATCTAAAGATTTAATTCAGTCTACAATATAAATATAAAGATTCTTTGTACAATAAATTTTGAATCTATTAAACTAATTTTTACTTGATTTACAAATTTATAATTTTATTGGTTTAATTTAGTTATTCCTAGAGAAATAATATTTAATAAGTAAGTTAGTTTTGAAAATTAAGTGAGTTTCACTTGAATCAATATTGTAATATTGGTAATACTTAAGAAATTTAAGATACCACAGAGATATATTACTAGAGGAGCATAGCATATCTCAAAGAGACTAAAACTATTAGAGGGAGGATACAACAGCTCTTATCATTCCTTGGGTAGCTAGGTGCCGTAACGGTAAATTGGTGACGTCATAGTTTTAGTCTCTTTGGGTGTATAAATATGTGCTCCGATAGAAGTTGTAGGGGAGTGGGGAGTAGTTCGTCTCTCTCTAGGGAGACTATAGTAGGGGTAAGTACAGTTAGGGCACCTATGGAAACTGTCTCACTTCCAGACCCCTTATCACTGTGTTAAACGGGGCTTGTACTCCCTCTAATAGTTTTAGTCTCTTTGGCATATCTCAATACATTGACAAGCCAGAAACATAATTTTGGGCTCTCAGGGGGTCTGTGTAATGTTTAAACCTCTTCCAAGAGTGAGTTTTAATAAATAAAAAAATAAAAAAATCGTTTATTTATATCAAAATACCTGTGTTTACAAAGATCAACAGGTAAACAAAAAAAAAAAACCCCGAAATCAATTGTTTTCGGGTTCCCTGGACATTGTTTGTGTTTTCGTTTGTATTTTAAACGTTGTATTATATAAATTATTGTAATTTTGTACTGTTTATTTAAAGATATTGATAACCGAAGGTTTTTTTGTTATTTTTTATAGTGCGTGCTCCACTCTTAAGTACTAAACGCACTGTTCAGTATTAGGAAAAGAATCAGTAAAAACTAATTTTTTTGTTAACCTTGATAACCGAAGGTGGTAATAGTTTTGGATTGTAGTTCAAAATTCAACCGTTAGGGGACCTCTAGCTTTTATTTTTATTATTATTATTATTATTTATATATATATATATATATATATATATATATATATAATATATATATATATAATATATTTTTTTTTTTTTTTTTTTTTTTTTTCAGGTTTTGAGGTTGGTTCTAGGCGTTGCAGATTTCTTTGCAACGTCTAGACCCACATTAAAGCTCTGACAAAAGGAGACATAGGGGGGTAAGATGGGAGGGAGCCGGAGGGCTCAAGATAAGACCTAGCCTGAAGTAATGTGAATAACGGTTCCAGGCTAGGTTTAAGGGGTTTCGCGGAGTAAGTTTTAGTTGGTATGAGGCAGACCCTGAGTCCAACATTGTTGACAGACCGCTGTCTTCGTGCGTAAATGCATTTCTCTCTCTTTTTTGGTAACATTTTTCCCGCAAGCAAAATTTTGCCAAAAAAAAAAAAAAAAAAAGGGGGACCTCTAGCTATGATAGCTCTATGTTAGATACCAATAGCCAGGACATTATTAAAACTGTCTAAATTAGCAATACTTACATCCGGAGTAAAATTAGACTCCGATTGTCAGAGTATTGACAATACTCCAGCATTGTGGAATGCTGGACAGGACAAGCTGATGAGTCAATAATCCCAGAACTAACAAAATGAAGAAACTCTTAAATAAATTTTCAACCTTAACTTTAAATTTTTGTACAATAAATTTCAAATTCACTAACATTTTAATGAAAACGTAAAAGTATTAATATTAATATTACTTTATGATAAAGAGAACAAACTATATATTTGACACCAATTTTAAATTGAAATGAAATAAAACAGAGTCTCTCCACTAATGATATCATTAGTGGAAAGACTCTGTTTTATTTCATTACTTGAAACTCCACAACTCATTTTTCCTTATTCAATTTTAAATTGGTTCTAAATAGGACATACTTCTTGAGATAACAAGGATTAAAATCTCCTCTAGATACGGTTATACTTACTTTTAATAGTATATTTATTTTTAACCCACTAAATAGATTAAAAGTTATGAATGAAACTGTGTCTCTCCACAAAACAAAAGTTTATTAGCAAAGCGCCACTAAACCTAACTAGAGGCCATCATCAGTCCGAAACCCTAACAAACAATTTACAATAAAATACATAAAACAAAATAATTATAAAAAATAAAAAATTCGCCAAATTTATACTGCAACATGTCAGATAGAAAATACATCTGTATTTTCGGTGGTCACCCATACAGCACTGACTATGCTCTATGCTATATAACTTTTATGATCCAACAAAAACCATAGATATACTTGTCGTATTAAAACGAACCTTGGTATACTTAATATTACGTAAAGGTATTTAATACTTGAACCAAATTAATCTCAATAACATTATTTTCCGTTTTTTACAATATTTTAAAAAAACGTATACATGCCATTTGATGAAAATTGAACTAATGCTGATAATGAGATGTAACTTAGCACATATATTAGTTTTATACATGGCTACATGTGTGCTAAATTCAAATCGGATAGCATCATTTTCCGCATGTTATGATTTTTCGAAATTGTTGCTAAGTCAATATTGCTGGTTAATGACGTCATAATAAAATTATTTTACGAATAGCACAACTACAGCGGTGGGCTGATTTTTGTACAAAGTTTCAACTCTCTAGCATAAATATATTTACACTCAGACAGACAGACACTCACACTTAAAACAGACGATTTTGCAAAAACCACTCAGGAGGCCTTAAAAAAACCTTAAACGGATGATTCCGGTGACATCTTGGTTTCGTATTTTTTACAAACACAATACTTTCCCTACCTATCGTATAGATGAGGAAAAGTAAAAGTCAATTAAATATAAACATAGAAGACAAACGACAGAAAATACATAAAGGGAAAAATAAATATATAAATAAATCAAAGGAAACATAAAAGAAAAGGAACATACGAATTTAAGGAATAACAAAAAAAATTGTAAATAAAGGTGGCGAGAAGGAATTTTTGGAAAAATAGGAGATTAAAAGGAGTCAGAATAGAGTAAATGACCTGAACATAATAGTCCAAGAGCCAGATGCAAAAAACGTGACCGTCTATCCCCAAAGGTTTAACCCACTAGGTCGACTTATTCTGGCTCCCTGATAATGAATCAGGTGGTCTGCCGTTTCAGACAAGGGAATTTTAGCCCCGGGGCCCCTTTAAACTCCGAAAAATGATCCCAAATTCTGTTTTCGCCCAATAACGGTGTTCCTATTGATTTTATCCAAAAAGTTAAAGGGTTGTTTTAAATTTGTGATAAATCCATTTTTTAACCATCAAAATCGGTACAGTAAAACCGGTGATACAAATGTTGAAAGATTACCGAAAAAACATCTAAAAAGCATACATTTTTGTCCAAAAACCTTAAAATGTCATGTTTTTCCATATAAATATGTTTAAGAATTTGGCAGACTTAAAAATCATGCATATTCTATTAAATTACAGATAATATAGAGTTGTTCTAGAGAAAGAAGTCAGCACAGCTCTAATATGTAATGACTTAATGACCGACATATAATGCTAAAAAAAGTGTATTTTTCTAAAATTCAAGTTTTTACCTATCTTTCATTATTATATGTCGGTCATTAAGTTATCACATATTTGAGTTGTTCTTTCTCTAGAACAACTCTATATTACCTGTAATTTAATAGAATATGCATGATTTTTAAGTCTGCCTGATTCTTAAACATGTTGGAAAAACATGATATTTTAAGGTTTTTGTGCGTTTTTGGACAAAAATGTATGCTTTTAGATGTTTTTTCGGTAATCTTTCAACATTCGTATCTCCGGTTTTACTGTACCGATTTTGATGGTTAAAATATGAATTTATTACAAATTTAATAAACTTTAAAAAACAGCCCTTTAACTTTTTGGATAAAACCAATAGGAACACCGTTATTGGGCGAAAACTGAATTTGGGGGCATTTTTCGGACTTTAAAGTGAACCCGGGGCTAAAATTCCCTTATCTGAAACGGCAGACCACCTGATTCATTATCAGGGAGCCAGAATAAGTCGACCTAGTGGGTTAAACCTTTGGGGCTAGACGGTCACGTTTTTAGCGTCTGGCTCTTGGACAATAAATGAGGGAGGGGAATCTTTCATCTTACTAAGACCTATGCTATGCTACTAGCGCCGTTGCCTCTTCCTGTCAGTCTGACTTAAATACTTAGTATGAAAAACAATAGGCTAACTTCTCTTCTTATTCAACATTTCACTGTAATTTTCTTATTATTACAGTCGGTCCTCCATATAACGAACTTCTATACAACGAAAGTCTCTATGTAACGAATTTTTTTTACGTTCCCTTAAATTTTGTGTTTAAAAGTGTTTCTATTTTACGAAAAAAATTTCTATACAACGAACAAAATTTCCAGAAATAAAGATAAAGACAAGACCCGCAAACTTTCAAGGAATTGACCAAAACGGCACTTCTGTTTTCTGTAATTTCCCAGAACAATTATTTATTGATTCTCGCCCTGCCTTATTTAATTTTGCGAACTCTTTCTTTACAATTTTCTATGAAATTAGAATTAACACAGCATAGAACTAAAAATCTTTCAGTTTTAATTTGGTATTCGGTCTGACCAGTTCGTTTGTGAAACTTTTTATTTGTTTGTAAATCGAATTTATTAAGATGTCAATACGGAAATCGCTGTCCCTTTCTGAAAAAATCAATTAATTAAAAGATTCTGACGATGGAGACAAAAACAAAGACTTGTCTCTGAAGTATAAAATTGCTCCTAGTTCTATATCAACAATTTAAAAAAATCGGAAATCTATAGTTAGGTTATACGAAACGAGTGGCGATTTAAAAAAAAAGTTCTTGAATATGCAAGTAAGAAGACATTGATGACGCAATTTTACAGCGGGTGACAATGTTAAGGGACAAAAATATGCCTGTGACAGGACCGCTAATAAAAGGAAAAGCTGCTGAATGTGCAACTGCGAGGTTATTATTCATCCTATATATCCATTAAAATATCATAAAATAGTACAGAGTTATTTATTTTTTCAATTTCTATACAACGAAATTTCTATATTACGAATTTTTTCTCTTGAACCTTTAAGTTCGTTATATAGAGGTCCGACTGTATTTTATGTGTTCATTCATTTATTTTTCTTTTAATTTATTTACTTACCCCTTTGTTTCTTCTATTTTATACGGGTTTGACTTCTATGTTTACATTTAATTAATTTTTTTATTTTTTTTATAATTATTGTGTTTTATTTGTTGTTTGTTGGGTTTTGCACTAATGATGACATTTAGGTCGATAGCGATTTGCTAATAAAGTTTTGTTTTGATGAGAGATTTATTTTTTATTTTTTATAATGGACTCAATTCATGCTTATTCTACTAATATATTAAACAGATTGTTTTTAATCTATTTAGCATATTTTAAAAACTATGACAAAAGGTTGTCATAAGTTGACAACCGTATGACAAACTTATGAGTTCTTCGGGAAAAAAACATCCCAGCAGAGATTTTATTTTTCAAAGAAAATTACTCATTCGCCGTTTAAATACTTTTTAAATAATTTAAAATATTTAAATATTTTAAATAATTTTAAATAATTTTTCATTCATCAGTATCTCATAAGCAGATAGATGTCTAAAAAAAACACCAAGTATCCATAATCATGTTGGACAAACACATTATAAAACTTAAGCTAAAACCTGTTAGTTAGCACAATAAATAAATATTTTTGGCTCATTTTAATGCATAACAAATAGACCTCTCAGGCCTTATTTGAGCCATCTTCTTCACAAATATAAAAATAAATAAAAGAATTAATGAAAATAATAAAACAAAATATATCTTCTTGCTTTCTATTTGTAAATTTACATAATTCTAATAAATTTATACCACTTTATTAACAAATATAAATAACAATAGAATCAGATAACAATTTATTTACACTTTATCATCATAAAAACAATTTTCTTCATTTTCAATTACTTGAAGAAAATTTTAAGTAGGAATTTTGGTCGAAGATCAAGTAAGAAATAACAATTGGTAGATATAACAATTTAACAGTTAATTGTTGTTTTTCGAAGAGTAATAATTTAATGTTAATAATATTTTGTTATACTAATATACAATAGTAAGAGTAAAGGTATGGACACCGACAAGATGTGTGTTGAAATGAATGGTTTAACTGGCTGTGCACGAAACCAGTTGCTCATTGAATAACAAAAAAAATCACACTACTTTAAAACTATTTTATCTCCAGACAGTGTATAATGTAAAGTTTATTTACTGGTTTTAGGGTGTAAATAAACACTTCTCACTCCCAAGGGAGAAAAACTTACTTTTCACTCCCTTTGGAGTAAAAAGTTACTTTTTACTCCCTTTGGAGTGATAAGTTATTTTTAACTCCCTTATAAAAAAGTAGCTTTTACTCCCTAGGAGTAAAACTTATTTCCCATTATGGGATTAGAGCCAATTATATCATTTTGGAGTGGTATTCTCGAAATTTTTTAAGGGGACCGATTAATTTTGTAAAAATTAATCCGGGGTGGCACCCCGAGATTTATCAGGGGGTGACCGAAACGTTTCTTTTATTGGTTCAAAATCTGCTTTAGATAAAAAAAAGTTGTTTGGAGCAATGAAAAAATGTTTAATTTCTTGGGGGCAGCACCCCCAATATTTATAAGGGGGAGCTGACAAAAAAAATTATTGACTCACAATTATTTTCAGGTCAAAAGAAGTTGTTTGGGGCTATACATTTTTTTACTTTATTTGGGGCGGTACCTCCTAAATTTATAAGGGGAGTCTGACCCAAAAAAAATTTTAAAAAATTCAAAAAAATGTATGAAAACATGTATATAACAATAATTAAATGACATCAATGACTGCCTGGAGATAAAATCTTGTATGCATCTTGGGATTAAAATGCTATTTTTCCCTTTGCAGTAATTATCTACCACGGCTTCGCTTCGGGAGTTAATGGTCATAACTCCCTCGAATTCGCTTCGAAAGTTAAACACATAATTCCCCCGGTTTCTCCTCGGGAGTTAGAGGAGCCTTTGCTGCCTTTGGATTTCGCCTTTGCAACCATTTAAATGCTTAGGGAAATAATGGCATTCTTTACTTCCTTGGTACATAAATATCTATTAAGTCGAAGAAATAAAACAAGCAATCCTAAATTATCATAAAATTCAATTATACAACCTGATAATTCATTAACTAATGATTACTCAACTAAAATAAATTTAACAATTAATTTACTTTAAACAAAAATAAACCATCACAGAGCTTCCTGTTTATATATTTATATGTGATGTATAGAAGCAAAAGCATATTAAAAGGAACATTTGTCTATGTAAGGAGGTTTAATTGCTTAACAACAACTGTGAATCGGTGTCCGTATAGAGTCCACACCTATTTAAAAGTAACAAGGATTTTTAAGGCCTCAGATAGGGGTTTCACACCTATAAAATTAAAAATTAATTTAATTAGTTCGAGTTAGCTTTTAATTAAAGTAAATGTTAAATATAATTTTAATGAAACAGGTAATATTATTATTCTTCATAGTGATTCTAATCAGTTCAGAAGTACTCTACAGATTCAGAAAATTTCATGTTGACAATTTCAAAATAATTATTATGCACTAAGAGCAGAATAAATGTATTTTCTTATACAAAAAATTGAAAGCGCCTGTAAAAAGGCTTTCATGTAGTCATAGGCTCTTGACAGTAATGACTGCAATTAAAGTCTTCCAATTTCATTTGGCCTAAAAAGAAAAGACTGTTATATTATCTTAAGCCAATATTATATCTAGCCAACAGATTATAATTTATTATATGTTTTACACAATATGAAAAAAACCTTTATTAATAGATTTTCTTCAGATAGTTTTACTTAGAAACACTGTTTATTTACAATTATGTATGCGAAAAATGTACTATTTATATATTAAATATACAGTTTAAATAGTTTTTTTTTAAATTTTTTATTTAAAGTATTTTCATCACTAATCTTTTTTTAGACAATTTTTTTTGCTAACTCATTTAAAAAAATAAAACATGTTAGTAAACTGGAATATAAATTAATTATTAAAACTGTACAAATAAGACATAATTTGTTTTACAACTTAATTTGAGAAATGTAAAAAATTAAATAATAAAAAAACTAAACGAAGAACCAGCTTCGTCACAACACTGACTTATCTTGTAATAAATTATACGTAGAAGAGAAATTATACATGACTGCAATAAGACAAAAATGCTAAGAGCTAGTAGATTGATGTTCTGTTCATGTTCTATGATTTGAACAAATTTCATCGGATATCATTAATTCAAAAAGATCCAGATAATAAACAGTGTTTTAGAATTAGTTGCTGATTTTATTATACTGCAATAAAGACTGACTCAAAGAATATATATAGATAAAGAATGATAGTACTGGGATTTATTATTTCGGTCAAGAAAAGGTTAATTCCGTAGCCGGTTAACAGGAGCGCTAGTATATAATTTGGTAGTTTCACTATGATTACCACGAGAATGCGCTCCTGTCGTATTTTCAGCAAACTACTTCTGGCACAAAACTGATTAATCCAAATATTTGCTTTATATTATGACGACAATTTCAAGTAGATACCTACTCGTGTCATTAAAATGGTAAAAAAGAGAAGATGGGTTTCATAATAGTAACTTATAATCCAAGAGCCAGACGGAAAAAATTGTGACTCATGACTGAAATAAGATAAAAATGCACTTTTTATACTACTTCAAACCAAATTTTTCTGAAAATATATCTTGAATTATGAAGAAAAAACATAGTTTGCCTATCCAGAGTGCATACGACCCACAGGGAACCACTTATTGCAACAAAAATGGAATTTGGGCGATTTTCTAATATTTTGACTATGCTTTTTCTTTATAATTTAGGTATATTTTTAGAAAAATTTGGTTTGAAGTAGTACAAAATGAGTCACATTTTTTAGGCCAGGCTTGGAAAATTAGAAAATTGGGAAGCATGTTATGGTTAGGAGAGTTAGTTTTAAAGCTGCCACTAGAGGCCAGCACCAATTGCTCCCATCTTCTGTCTCACGCTATTGTATACCTTCTGACATTATATACATATTATATTCATGAGACTGACTATAGTAGAATCAACTGTATAATAAGTACATAAAAGACTTAAATAAATATAAGTTTTGAATAAGAAATTAATCACTTATTGATTCTTCCTCTATCAGATTTACAAATAACCTACCGTGATATCTAATACAGATCTTTATTATAGATAAATAAATATATTTCTACTAGCTCTTACATAATTCATACTCCCACCAGCCTTAGAATTGATATGAACTTTATCTACTCTATTATCTACTTATTTGCCTATTTATTTATTCTACAACCGAGAAAAGTCTTATAACGGGAGGAAAAACTAGAGTCAGGACTTTCAAATCAGAGGAAACTTTACGGACTTAATGTTTATAATTATTTTTTAAATTATTCCTTACAGAGAGGGATATGGTTTTAATTATTCTTTTAACTTGAATTACCTGACTAAAGGGGTGAAGGGAAAGAAGCGTGAACTAATTACTTGCTAAATTCTAGAGTAATAGGATACAAACTACGAGTGCTAGAGGAGTTCATCGTGATCAGAATAGTAAAATAAGTTTCCAACTAGAGGTCATCATCAGTGCCGGTGAGATGTTAGAAAGCTATCTTTTGAACATTTTTTAAAAAGACTCAAAACATAGCTTCCGTGCTTGGAATGCTGAGTCATCAATAGTGCTTTATTGATGACTTTTAGTTGGTTGAAAGTCTTGCTTTAAAATATTTATGTAAATTAGTGGAGAGACTTACTTCATTATTCTGACTATAGTATAAGTAATTAAAATGAGAGTTAGATTTTTACTTTATAAATTACTTATTAAAGGGGTTTATTGACTCCAAGAAGCTTAATTCATCCTGACAATTACTTTGTCTTAGGTAGTTTTGAAACGTTGATTTTTGAAAATCGATTTCTTTATATAGCAACTTTTTTGTATATTCTTAACACCTAGATAAATTCTTATATATTGAAATGGTCTTAAACTTGAAAGATTAATTGATTCGAATAATTGTACCATCTTCTAAGGCTAATTTAGAGTAAATTGTGGGTTAGGTGTAACTTTGATGTAATAAACGTTTTCATATCCAGACAGAATATAATGTGAAGTTTATAGGGAGTAAAAAATCACTTTTCACTCCCAAAGTAGAACCAAAAATAATTGCATTTGCTCAATATCCGTTATGTTTGTAGCAAATATATATATTTTTTGGGGAGCACCCATAACATTTATTAGGGGGAACCTGACCAAAAAAGTTTAAAAACAAAAAACAATTTAATAATGAAAATACGACTGTAAACGATAATCAAATTATATTTACATCTAGAAATAAAATCTTGATTTCACCTTGCAAATATAATGCTATATTTCCCTCGCAATAATTACCTCCCTGGGCATTGCCTCGAACTCTCTCGGCTTTGCCTCGAGAATTAAATATATAAATCTCTCGGCTTCGTCTGAGGAATTAAAGGTATTAGTTTCCTTGGCTTTCGCCTTAGGAACATACTAACAGCTTAGGGAAATAATAACATTCTTTACCCCTTTGGTCCATAAATAACTTGCCAATAAGAAATTGCCAATAAAGAAATTGATTATAAAAACTATAAAATGTTAAAATAATAATGCTCGGTTCAAAATAACATATTTCAAGACATGAGTCAAAAGATTTTTAAGATGATATGACAATATAGAAAATAGAGTAGATGTGTTCGATTGGATAGGTGAAGCTACTGCTATAGCCACGATGAGGGTACATTATGTCCTGATACAGGTTGAATTCCTGGTGGTAACGATGGCAATAAAGAACCATTAGGAGGTGGTGGAGAGGGTGGACGAGGGGTTGGTACGCTACTTGCCCTTTTCAGCAAGCCACGCGTATCAACTTCAACGCTACTACTTTCTCCGCCGTTAACTCCTTTGTATCTAGATCGTTGAAATGCGTCTCGTTTCTTTTTGAGTTCGGCAGCTGCTCTATCCGTAGACGTGTTACTTTCAGTGTCGGATCCATTACAAACCGAGTCTTCTGAACGACTCGCTGAAATCAGGCGACCCACACGACCAGTCCGAGCGACTTGCTGATAAAGAAAAAACAAAAAAACATGTTATTATAAAAAAATAAAAAGAACTTAATATAGTCATCGTTACTATTGTAATTGATAGACACTGGATGGGACGAATTATTTAAACTACCACTTCTCTAAATGACTATATTTCGCCTGCTCCCAGGCGAATTATAGGATGGGACGAATTAATTCGTACCATCCAGTGTCTATCAATTACAATCGTTTATAGAATGGAGACTAATACTAAATATAATATAAGTCATTGTTACTTTAGTCGTCGTAAATAAAGGCTAATTCTAATTAGGAATTAGAATTTAGAAATTAGAATTTTAGGAATCAACATCAGTGTTGCCAAACGAGCTTAATGAACCTAATATATTTTCCTTTATTAAGGAAATGTACAGGTTGGTACATTTCAAACACCTGAATTAATACCCAGATTAACACAGTTTTGTGTGGAGCTTTCACATTAAAATTGGTATCACCCCCACTAAGCTGACCACTGGAAGTTCAAATACCCGATTATATGTATGATAATCTGATTACCAAAATGTGTTTTTGTACGGTAACTTTAAAAATTTAAACTGAAGCATACAATTCCCAAACAATTTGATACCAATATAATTAAAATCAAGCTGGAGCATACAATTATTTCGGTAACTGTGTCATATCCCGAACAATTTGAAACTAATATGTAATTGAAATCCAGTGATTTTTTTTCGAGCTATCGTTCAGCATGCATAAGGTCTAGGATAAATTACCGGAATTGAGTATTATTGGTATTAAATTGTCCAGGAAATGACAGTTTAAGAAATGATCCATATAATGGTATGATCCAGTGTAACATTTTAAAGTTACAGTTGAGAAAACATAGTTTAGTAAACTGATTACCACATATGCCAGACGATTACAAAAATAATAATCAGGTATTTTAACTCCCAGTGGTCGATTTTATCACTAAACTGAGAAAAAAATATGGGAAAATAAATCGTAATTATATTATTTTTTCAAGGAAAGTTTTTAAAATCTGCGTTGGGGGGAAGAACAGAATAATTCAATTTCGCTTACCTAATTTTCCGTAATGGATTTTTCCGGTTACAATAAATCTGGTATGAGTAGGAAATAATCTGGTATACGGAACTTTTACACACGTGTATATAACGGCATAAAGATTTATACCATTATATGACTAGATAGTCATATAATGGTATTTTTCTTGTATCATAGTTATTGTACCAGTATATTGTTCGAGTAAATTCCTTGATTATTTCATTTAACTATAATTTTGTACTAGGCTATAATATAGCGACAGCACTATATTGTTCTATTATAGCTCTATACTCTATAATAGTGTAACTGTAGTACCTTTAGAGGGCATTAGACAGTTGTCATTTCCTTTGTTTTCCAAGAACGAGAGAAGCGAGTTTCGAAGGGCGAGAATAAGCTCCGAAATACCCCGTACCCAGAACGTTCTCTATTACATTAAACGTGAACTGCTATTTTTCTATTTCAAACACTTATGTTTACTGGAAAAATTCAGAAAAGGAATTTTGAAGTGGAATATTTCTTTTGCTTCCTGTATCTCCGAACATGCAATATTATACTAGAAAAAATCCATTACGTTCCTGGATGTTATGGGTTTCAGTTTTTTTAACTTGGTTAATCCAGTACGATAAATATATACTCTATTATTTCCTAGACTACCAAATTTTACTTAATTTCCGTTACAGATTTCCAGTGATAGAAAAAATCCATTACGAAATTATTAAATAAATACAGAAAATTACTTGGCTTATTCCATTACATCAGGTATTGGTGTAATGGTTGTATGTCTTTAATAGACATTAAAAAAATCTGGTTGTATGTCTTTATTAGACATAAAAAATCTGGTTGTATGTCTTTTTAGACATAAAAAATCTGGTTGTATGTCTTTATTAGACATTCTAAGACGCGAAATTGAAAAATCCAATTCTACTGTTTTGATTTTATCATATTCGCCGGAATAAATCTATTAATCATGTATTTTTTAATTATGTATTCTTTGATTTTAAAAAATTCAAAAGCGTAGTTCTCACGGACTAGAAAAGTAAAGTTAAACTAATAATTAAATAATAGTATGTTATGCTACCACGCTAAACCGAGTTTTTTCTTAATTTCGGCAATTATATTTTTATTGTCGGGCGAAGCAAGACAGTAGTAGTAGTATGGGGGGAGTGGTAGTAACTACCAGGCAAGTAGGCCACGTTGCTGGGCCCTTTTTGCCAGCTCCCTAAGATAGTGTTCTACTCCTTTTAATTTCAAGTGTAGGTATATTTCATCTAATCTAGACAGAAGAGCAGTGAATTTCTATGGTTCCTCTCATGCTTTTTTCAAGCAATCATACATATTATAACTGATTTTTATAGTCTAGTGAAAACTAGGAACAACACGTGCCCTCGCTGTTAAACCAAACCTTCATACACTTGAAACTACAAGGGAGACACACTATAGTATTATAATGAATCTACTATAAGGGTCCTAAATTTTGCCTATACCCAGTTTCATTTAGGGTAAGGGATCTTTGACGAGTACCTGACAACGTACAGGTAACGTTCGGCTTTACGTCCCTTCTGAAGGACGTAGTACGCAGAATTTTGTATCCTTCCCATAAAAATCCCAGAGGCCCGAGCTGGGATTGAACCCATGACTACTAAATAAACTTGGAAGTTTAAAGTCCATTCATTCTGAGTATTGGCCGCGTACCTTAACCTCTACGCCACGGGTGACTCCAAGCAAGACAGTAAATAATATTGCCAAGGTTGAGAAAAAAACAATAATTATAATAATTTAATTCAAAATAATAATTAAAAAGGTTATATTTACGGTAAGTTGAAGAAACAAATGAAGAATCTGCTACCATCGATATTTGCTGTCGGATATGAATATCCCTGGACCAGCTTAACACCATCATCAGCAGACGGGGCAGCACGTGCTGACTCGCCAGCTGATGATGGCTTTAAGCCAAAACCAGTCCAGAGATATTCATATACAACCATACAGATATATACTAGAGGGGGCATAGCCTACCTCAATACATTTAGCGTCCTGAAACATCATCTTGGGGCTCTCATGGGCTCTGTGTAACCTCATTGACACCTCTTCTAAGAGTGAAGTTAGGTTATGAGAAATCAATTTTTTTGGCTTCCTACACATAGTTCGTGTTTTGATTTATATTTTCAGTGCTCTACTATATAATTCACTATAATTTTGTTCCGTTTATTTGATTATTGATTGTCGAAGGTGGTCAGGTTATTTTTTCGATGTTTTAAAATTAAAACCAATAGGGCCCCTCTAGTAATATATCTCTATGTATACAACAGCAAGTATCGACGGTAGCTGATTCTTCGACTTATATAAAGAAATATATAATTATATATAATATTATATAAAGAAGGAGCACAGGACCGTAAACACAATGTAATTCCACTAATAAAACGAAAGCCGGTTGACTGGTGCACCTAAGTAATGCTGCCAACCTGACAACAAAACATTATTTTAAATATGTGTCATAAATATCTATTAATGAAGAAAAATCGTAAAGAACAAATATAATAACTTAAAACACCTGCTGAGTATTTAATAAAACCGGTCTTAGATGGCAAAAGGGTGGCGGAATACAAGAATCTACATTTAGTTGACGAGGACTACTTTTTATATAATTTTAATAAATACGTTAAACTACAATTTAAAATGCTTTAAATATGGTTATGCACCGATATTTATATTAGTATTTTATGAATAATTAATCATTAATTAATAATAAAACATAATAATTCAACAACCGGAAGAATTGCCAACTTTTTTTTAGACATTTTAGAAAATTGTATATTGTTAGGGTGGCAGCATCACTTAAGACCACCAGTGAACCGTCTTTCGTGTTATCAGTAGTGCTCCTTCTATATATAGTATTATACTTAAGTCCACCAGTGAATCGGCTTTCGTGTTATCAGTAGTGCTCCTTCTATATATAGTATTATACTAAGTTCTTCGATAATAATAATATAAGAATATATATGAATGTACCTCCATGAGGCTGTCCCAGCGCCTCTTTCGGCCTGAGCTAGTCTTCTCCTGGGCCCTGTTCAGACCCTTCCCTCCAGCTTCCTTCTTCTTCTTCCTCACATTCAACCCCTGAGTTGAACCTGACCCCAATAATCAAAACAAAAACCAACAAAGAGTTATATAGTATTCATTTTCATATTAACTAAGTCATTTGGATGCAGAAAATGCATTTTAACTATTGGTTTAATCAATAATGGTTTAAGGGAACTCTATAGCATTAATGATTATTTGTTCCTTAAAAACTTATATAAAGTTTTTTAACCGGTAAACTAGTTTTTAGGGGTGGGTAGTTTCTTTTTAGGCTGAATGCTCTTTGCTATTTATAAATTTATTTTTGTTGAGAGACTTCTTCTTTTATTAAGATCAACTTCATTAACGCTCACCTTACTTCTTCTTAGTTTTTAGGGGGTAAAGAAGCACTTTAACTCCCAAGGGGAAAAGAAGTTACTTTTACTCCCAAGGAAGAAAAAGTTACTTTTAGTCCCTCGGGACTAAAAGAGCTGGAAAGAGGGCATTCCCAACATTTAAAAAAATATTGGCTCAAATTCGATTTAGGCCAAAAAGAGTTAAGGAGCAATAATTTATTTTAGGGATGGTACCACCAAAATTATAAGAGGGATTTGATCAAGATATTATTTTAGCGAAGCGGCCCACAGCGCCGAGGTGACGAAGCGGCCAAAAGGCCGAAGGCTTTTTGTTTTTAAAATTCATATTAAATAATTTAAAGTTATTAATAAAACACATTTTGAATAAAATGTGCTCCTTCTATGTATAGTATTATTCTAAGTAATTAGCTATACCTAAAATTTATAATCACAAATAAGTCTGATTAAATCAGTGTTAAAATGCAAGTGTTGGTCCCATGATGGTGGCAGGAAGAGATCGAATTGCGTTGAATGTATAAAGATCTTTTATATAGAGAATGACGCGATAAGGGAACTTTACTGACCCTATAGACGTAAAGTTCGATCATCTTTACCCATACAGACATAGATACGTTTTATGAGATAGAGAAATACAGGCAAACATACCTTACTTAGCAAGGTTATATTACAAGGATAAGAAGAGTTGAACATATATTAACAGTTCAGGGCAAATAAAACATTTAGATAACCATCCTTTATTATTTTAATTAAATATGAAGACACTAGGTGGTAAAAATCAAAATTAAAAATCAGGTACAGGGTACTTTGTACCAAGTACACGTATTCCTCGTCACATCGGATTCGCTACAGTCATCATACCTACTTCAGACTTGCAAGTTGATAAATTTATACTGCAACAAGTCTTCGGACTCACTTCGCTTGTCCTTAGACAATAAATACATTCGTATTATTCCAAGCGGCCACCTATTCAGCCACTGAATACTTAGGTTATTACTTAGGTTTTCCCCACAGGGGTTATCCCTAATAAGCAGCAAGGCTCTTAAAGGTCATAACAATTTTAAAGTTTTTTAACAATCATAAAGTTTTGTGATAAATTCCTCTCTATAATGCTTAAAGGTGTCACCATGTTATGCCAAATGGACTTATCGCGTCATTCCCTTTATTTAGGATCATTGTGTTAAATAAAGTGCATCACATCAATTAGCTGTGTTAGTGAAACAAATAAAGCAAATTATCTTGATTGTCCACATACCAAAGATAAATCTACGTTTAAGTCTTCCAATTAGACTCTACGGCGTTTGCTTTGATAATATAAACAGAGTGTCATACCTGTTTTTAGTGGCAGCAATAACCCTGGAAGTTTAGGGGGATCAACTCAATTTCTTTAGAAGTCTCATAACGCCGGTTTTGGATCAACTCAATTTCTTTAGAAGGTCTCATAACGCCGGTAGTTTAGGGGATCAACTCAATTCTTTAGAAGGTCTTTAACGCTCCGCGGTAGTTTAGGGGATCACTCAATTTTCTTTAGAAGGTCTCATAACGCCGGTTTAGGGGATCAACTCAATTTCTTTAGAAGGTCTCATAACGCCGGTAGTTTAGGGGATCAACTCAATTTCTTTAGAAGGTCTCATAACGCCGGTAGTTTAGGGGATCAACTCAATTTCTTTAGAAGGTCTCATAACGCCGGTAGTTTAGGGGATCAACTCAATTTCGTTTGAAGGTATCCTCAGAGGCCTGCTTAGAGATTGTGAGGTCTATACTTCTCTTCGTACCCGCATATTTGGTTGAGATGAATTTGGTCAATATTATTCGTAGCAAGTAAGCTTACTTTGACTGTATCATGTTTTATTTGAACACAATATTAAGCCGCGTACAATCAAGACAAACTAATTGCATCGATTTTAATAGGACATACAAAGAAAGGATCAATGAAGTAGATTGTTTAGAAAAACTTAAAAGAAAAGATTAAAGAAAGACAGTGAGAAAGTTGGACACATTATAGACATTATTATAGTCAACTTATAATATTTGAAAATTGTTTTTTAATGGCATGAATTATATATGTGTATAATGTATAAATATATACATATAGTATAATTTTTATAAAATTATTTATTTAAAAGTCGCGTAGAGTGAGATTATATTTGTTTGTTGTTGTGCGAAATAGTTTAAAAATGTTTACACGAAGATTAGACAGCAATTATAGGTTCCAAGGGACAAAAATGTACATTACAGGGCCAATTGTAAAAAATATCAATTTTCTAATTAACCAAAGCAAGCCTTGCCTTTGGAATTCAGAACCTAGTTAGTGTTCTGATCAGCCAATGCAGTATAAATAAACATCTTAATACTTTTTAGGCATTAACTCAGAGGCCTGCTTAGAGATTGTGAGGTCTATACTTCTCTTCGTACCCGCATACTTGGTGTAGGCCTCTTGTATGAAGAGGAACTTTCTTCTCTTAGTTGGAGAGATATCCTACAATATATCAACCTTTTCAAGAGATTCTTAATACACTTGGTGTAGGCCAAGAAATCGGGGCTGGAGAAAAGGGAGCAACATTGTGGCTTATTTGATTTTTACCCTGGCTTTGCCTATCCCCTCTTATTACTACTAGCTTCAAAGGAGCCACATTTGAACTATACATACATATATATATATATTATATATATATATATATATATATATATATGCATATATATGTGTGTGTGTGTGTATACAGCACTGTATATGTTTAACTAAATTTCATTAAAATCGGAAAGTGTTTTGTTTAAGGTATGCACGGTCCATCCCAAATTGTCAAGAACTCACGTTCGTTTAATAAAATCCAAGGAAATGGACCTAAATTTTGTTACAATCTATTTGACATATTATAAGTTGACTGGCATAAAGACGGTGCATCCATGCATTTATCAGTTTTACAATCCCATGCTATCATTCATAAGGAGAAGTAGTGTTATGACTTTTAATTAAATCAATTTATAGTTTTCAGATCCCAGGCGTTTGCAAATAATACTGCTTAATAGAAGTTGGTATACATACAAGATACATTATAAAACAATGTTATTGGTCAATTTTGGCTCATCATAACATGTATAGTGCATAAAGATGAGAGTTCTTATTACCACCACTAGGAAGTTAAACCAGTAGATAGTTAAATCACTATGTAGTTAAACCAGTATGTAGTTAAACCAGTAGGTATTTAAACCAGTAGGTAGTTAAACTAGTAGGTAGTTAAACTAGTAGGTAGCTAAACCAGTAGGTAGTTAAACCAGTAGGTATTTAAACCAGTAGGTAGTTTTAGGTAAAACCACTAGTAGTTAAACCTAGGTAGTAGGTAGTTAAACCACAAGTAGTAGGTAGTTAACCAGTAAGTAGTTATAGCACTAGTTAAAGGTTAGTAGGTAGTAACCAGTAGGTAGTTAAACCACTAGGTAGTTAAACCTACTAGGTAGTTAAACTAGAGTAGTTAAACCAGTAGGTAGTTAAATCAGTAGTAGTTAAACTAGTAGTAGTTAACCTACTAGGTAGTTAAACCAGTAGGTAGTTGAACCAGTAGTAGTTAAACAAGTTGGTAGTTAAACACTAGGTAGTTAAACCTACTAGGGTAGTTAAACTAGTAGGTAGTTAAACCAGTAGGTAGTTAAACTAGTAGGGTTAAACTAGTAGGTTTAAACCTACTAGGTAGTTAACCAGTAGGTAGTTGAACAGTAAGTAGTTAAACAAGTTGGTAGTTAAACCACTAGGTAGTTAAACCTACTAGTAGTTAAACCAGTAGGTAGTTAAACAAGTAGGTAGTTAAACCACTAGTAGTTAAACCTACTAGGTAGTTAAGCCAGTAGGTAGTTGAACCAGTAAGTAGTTAAACAAGTTGGTAGTTAAACCACTAGGTAGTTAAACCTACTAGGTAGTTAAACTAGTAGGTAGTTAAACCAGTAGGTAAAACCAGTAGGTAGTTAACTAGTAGGTAGTTAAACCTACTAGGTAGTTAAGCCAGTAGGTAGTTGAACCAGTAAGTAGTTAAACAAGTTTAGTTAAACCACTAGGTAGTTAAACCTACTAGGTAGTTAAAACTACTAGGTAGTTAAACCTACTAGGTAGTTAAACTAGTAGGTAGTTAAACCAGTAGGTAGTTAAACCAGTAGGTAGTTAAACTAGTAGGTAGTTAAACCTACTAGGTAGTTAAGCCAGTAGGTAGAACCAGTAAGTAGTTAAACACTAGGTAGTTAAACCTACTAGGTAGTTAAACCAGTAAGTAATTAAACAACTATGTGGTCTGAATGTCCGGAGTAGTTCTTAATATTGCGAGAAACACTGAAGAATTGGACTAGTAAAATTCTATTTAATATAGGAACTGTTCAATCATATGCTATGCTTCGGGTTACCCAAAAAGTAGTCTTCTGATCACTGGGGGGTAGATTTTAGGGGGTCCGCGAACATTATCAAAAACTATTGTTTATTGCAATTTGTTTAAACAGTTGGGGGTCCGGGTGGTGTAATAGATAGCACGTGCGCCTTGTACCCAGACAGTCTGGGTTCGATCCCGGGCGGGACCTCTAGGATTTTCATGCGAGGGATGGAAGTCCATTCACGCACCGGTCTTCGAAAGGGACGTTAAGCCGGTGGTTCTGAGCTTGAGTGATGTCAGATACTCATGAAAGATATCTAACTCTAAATGAACCTGGCTTTAGGCGAAATTTCCTCAATAGTAGTGGGTGTATATATATAATATATATATATATATATATATATTATATATATATATAATATATATATATATACACACGTATGTGTGTGTGTTTTTGCCTTATGGTTTCGAGAGTAGCTTAGTCTGGTAGTGGGGCACGTGTTGTTTCTCGGTAAAGCTATAGAAATAATATAGTAAAGTCGCGGCTATTCTGTGCATTGAGCAAAAGAAGGACTCATAAGGTAGAACACTATCTTCTATTAAAGTGAGTTAACATTAAGGGTCCATAAACGCAGGCTACTTGCTGGGCTAGAATATGTTCGCTAAAGATCATTGGTGATTTCTCAAGTTATAATTTAAAATTCTTCTTCTCGTGAAGCTTAAGGCCCGTATTCAAAAACATCTTCCTAACATTTCCCTTACATTCTCCTTAAGGAACAAGGAGATTGTAAGTCAATTGTTAGGAAAATGTTAAGAGAATGTTAGGAAAATGTAAGGAAAATGTTAGGAAGATGTCTTTGAATACGGGACTAAATATAAATGTATACAGATTTACTGAAGGGGTGGATACAAGATAGATAGGGCGTCCGACAGGTACCATTTATGTGAAATGGGGGTCCGCTGTGTTCTGATGTCAGCGTAACCCTGTGCTTTACATCTGCAGGACTGCTTAAAATGTTCCATAATTTGACATTCGTTAATATTGATGGGTCAACATAATGTCATGTACCTCTGATAAGGATACATGAAATCCTCATAAAACTGATGAGGATAACCAAACTGGCCTGTTTGATTTTATGAGCCTATTTATTGATAAGCCCACAAACACAAGATAAGTTTACGTTTAAACGTGAAAGTTTGTGACAATGGTGAATTATGAGTAAAAATTCGTTGGACGTAATCCATTATCAATGTAATTCATAATTAACTTCAAAGTGCTCAGTAAAGTCGTTGATAAGTATCAACGACTTTACTGAGCCTGACTTGGTTGGCAAGTGCCTACCAAGTCAGGTAAAAATCCTGACACCCTACTCATAACACTCACCGTCTTTCTCAAGACGAACCTGATGATGGGAGAACTACCTGTTGACGAAACGTCGTTAATTGTAAATAACATTGACAATGGATTTCGTCCAACTAATTTTTCTCACAAGTCTATGTCATGTGTATGTGACAGAGATTATGAGGTAGGAATTTTATTAATAGGTCCAACTAATTTTTCTCACAAGTCTATGTCCTCATGAGGTAGGAATTTTATTAATAGTCCAACTAATTTTTCTCACAAGTCTCATGTGTATGTGACAGAGATCATGAGGTAGGAATTTTATTAATAGGTCCAACTAATTTTTCTCACAAGTCTATGTCATGTGTATGTGACAGAGATCATGAGGTAGGAATTTTATTAATAGGTCAAAGTAATTTTTCTCACAAGTCTATGTCATGTGTATGTGACAGAAATCATGAGAAAGGAATTTTATTAATAGGTATGAAACTCATTTTAAATTACCAGAGCTTTTCAGTAACTTATACTTAACGTGGACTTTACTTGTTTATGTGGACAAAGTGGTGCATACTTGTATGTGTGTCTGCAAAATGCAGACAAGTGATGTCTCATGACATCAGACTGGCTAAGCTTCAGTTGCAGCATCCGCCTCAGATAAACTTTGATTGAAAGATTAATTTTTAAAATACAGGATGTTTCTAATTTATTTAGTTTTAAATAGTTCATTTAGTTAAAAAAAACGTGCTTCAATCATTGATAATAACATTCTTGGGTAACACTGCGTGTACGTGACAATTAGTACGTTCACACACACTCTAGATCCGCGGATCGTATAGAATATTTATGCAATACGGTCAACTAACTTCACGGTTCTTGCAGCGTATATGTTTAGTCGATCGAGTGATAACTGATCACGCCAAAACATGGCGTCTTGTATAGTGAAGGTTCACTTTTGGTTATAAGAAAGTTTAAAACAAAAATATATTTAATTAAATTGTGATTTCTTTGCATAATAATAAGGTTACACTAAAAAAATAATATTCCAAAAGTTATTTGATCATAAACAGTTATATAGAAGTGAAATAAAAGTTCGACGAGAAGGTTATCCGTTAAATACGATCGTCTCTAAAGGTACACACACAAAAAGACAGCGTATCGGGGGATCCATTTAGATTCCATCTCCCTAGTTCTAGCGTATGCGATCGGATCCCCTCTGCATGGTTCATACAGCTAAAATTACCGTATTGAGAGATCGTATTCTATACGATACGCGGATCTAAAGTGTGTGTGAACGTACTAAATGTTAACCTAAAACAAATTTGATTGGTTCAACAATAATTCAATTGATTTTACTCATAAAACAAGAAACTTAACAGAGAACTGTTTTTAACTTATTCTAACCCATTCTTAAATTAAAACAAATACTATCCATTAGGTTATCATGATCACTGATCACTAGGTGAACACTCGGGTTGGCACTGGAGTTATCTATGAAGATTTAGGAATTTCGGAGGTTACCCCGTCAATGTAGATGACAAAACCGACGTTTTTCTTTTACTTTAGGCAAAGATCTTGAATAAAGGGGATGACGCAGTAAGTCGATTTGCCATACAAAAAAGTGACCCAATCGAAAACCAAAACATAGAGAGAATTCAACACGAAACACACGTCAAAAACAAACTGCACATGCTTGGTACAAACTGCGCATGCTTACAGTTCTTATAATTGCACAGGTCTTAAATTTTAGAGGCAAACTTACCTCTTAATGGTTTCCCATTGTTTATTGCTTGAGAAGGTTATAACAAGTCACGTTTAAATTATCACTCACTGAAGTGGCAAAGTATAGTCCAAAATTTAAAATTAAATAAGCACAAATGACTTAACAATCACCACAAATGTAACAATCACGAGAATCACAGAAAAAAGTTTACAAGCAAACTAGACAACCTTGCTACATAACCTGCGTTTGGCGCCTTTTTTCATTATAACCAAGGGGAAGGTATGTTTGTTCTTATTTCTCTATCTCATACAACTTCCATGGGGTCAGAAATGTTCCTTAATGCGTCATTCCCTTTATTCAAGATCATTGACTTTAGGAGACATATTAATGGATGTAGGACATCAGCTCAGTTGTGTCAGGTCATTGTCTTATATACCTGAAGATTCCTCCCAAAGTGGAAGGGTAACATCGGAGTCATCATCTATGTCGATGCATGAAAATTTAGGTCTTCCGGTGGTGACCGCGTCAATGTAGAAGAAGAATCCGACGTTTCGTTTCCACTGTGGGAGGCATCTTCAGAGATGTAGGACATCATGGATAGGAACACAATGCTCTACAAAACTGAACTCAGGCTACGAAAGCCTTTGATGTTTATTTACTATCAACCAAGTGGCGACCTAGTGACCACCAAGTAGTGGAGCTTTTGTTTTTATCGATATTACTAGCCTAAGACTGTTCGAATGACAACACAAACGACTTAACTATAAAATGTATTTTTCAGCACAATAAACCTTTCATTTGTTTCAGTGACAACTTGGAAAGTGTCACCCAAGAATATTTAATTAGTGTTAATTCATGCTGTAAATATTATTAACTACAATAAAAATTGGTCCAAACAAGTTATTTACGTAGGTATATGTTTCTCATTTACAAAACAGAACATTAACATTCCTAGACCATTAAAATTTCTTATTTGTGATTTCCCTTGTTGAAAGGAAGGTCTGCAAATGAATTCGTTTGTCTTTTATGAATACAAGACGTTGAATCCTGGATTGAAACCCTATTAATTTGTCGAAGTACTTCCTAAAATTGAATTCCTTCCCTACTTGAGGAGTGAGGCCCATTCAAGGTTTTATTTGGCATCCTCGAGAGTCCCTCAAAGGATGCTAAAACAAGCTTAAATCGGACCTTCTTTAGGACATATTTAAGAAAACATCTAAGGTTTCATGAGGAGTAGGTTAAGTTTAAGTAAGAAAAATCCCTTTGAATACAAGCCAATGTAAATTATTTTTATAATTTTAGGAAGTACTAGTACTACGTTCGACAGCGAAATCGTAAATAAACAATAGCTTGGTTGGACCAAAATAATTTTATTATTTAAGATTAGAATATAGTAATGTTGTTAGTGTCAAACCAAAATAAAAGTAATGCAAAAAATTAGATTCAAAATCAAAAATTATTATATTTACTTTTGATGTTATATTGGTTTAGGGTTGAAAATGTTTGGAGACAGAAATTAATTGCAGGAGCATAATAATAATGCCCGTTTTAGGGCCTTTCGGCCTTTTAGGGTATTTTCCCTGCGGGAACCATCTCGGGTGGGTCACATCTACTGTGCTCAAAGTAAAGCTAAAGTTGGCAAAATCTTTTTACATAAAATTCTATTCATAAAAACTGAGAGCATAGCCCGGGCTGTAAATCCCGTACCTCCGGTGCTGAAATCCAGTACTGTACGACCGCGGCTACGGAGGCAGATTGCAGGAGCATATGTATGCAAACATTTCCCCATTGAAATTTAGTTTGTAGTAATGCCGTGAAATTTTTCTCAACTGTTAAATATTTCGAAATTGCGCTTGCTATGATGTTTTAAAAGTTATTTTCAAAATTGTTGTTGTTTGTATCATATGCGACAATATCTGTCCCCCAGAGGCTCATGAATACCAAACAATAGAATAATTGGTTCAATCCGTTCGCTGTGAGCCAACATTAAGTTTGTTATTATTATTCAACACGATACATATGTATCGCACTAGTTTACGCAAACATACATGATAATCCCTCCGTTCGCGCGAACAGTAGCATCAAAAATATCTAGAGAAGGGTTTATAATAAGTAATGTTTTTACGAAATTCAAGGAGGGATGTGTAATAAGTATAAATAACTTAGGGTTTTGAAAATGGGGTGATTAGCACCCCTGCAAAGTTTCTGCATTAACTTTCACACAGTATACTATTAAAATTAAATTTGGACACTACTTAAGCACAAAATTCTGGTTTATTCAATCATTCTATGCAAATAATTCTGTTTGTAATTTGAATAATCAATCAACCCCTGAGACCTGCTTCTGGAGCTCTTTCGATATCAAAGCATTCCATAACCATGAAAGATTTCAAGGGACCTTTTATAGCAAGCAATGCTTTATAGCCAACAACATTGTGATATCGAAAAATATTTCGGAAGCAGCCTCTTATACCATAGTGACATCAAAAGATGAGATTAATTGCATCGCAAGAGGAGGGAATACAAAAATTGGACACTACCTAAAAATATACTTAAGATCCTTTTTGAAACATGAAACCAAAAGTGTTAAAGAAATCATTTTTGCTTAAATCAGAAATATAATAATTCAGGAAAAATAATGACCTTTCTTACCTTTCTGACCTTCTTAAGGTCAGAAAGAAATAAGACCAGAAGGAAGTCAAATTTTATATTAAACAGATTATATAATTTGTTTTGGTATTTAAAAAATAGTGAATTAAATTCGGCTTTTGACAATAATATTTTTGTAAATAAAGGTAAACAGCTAGGTTGGCCATATGTCAGTTTTTGAATGGATTTTCAATATTAAAACGCAATTCGCAATTAATTTTTTTTTACAGAAATTACATACCTATATTTTAGAAATAGTCATAACTATGTAAACTATGTCAAACTTAAAATTAATAATATTTACATAATGGTTTGGTCAAAATTGCTAAATGTAAAAGGAAGTTCTATAAGATATTTTGTAACAGCGATATAATTCGATGTGGGTATATGTTTCAAAACAGACTTACAACCAAAGTCGTCAACCTTTTGATCCAGAGTGTTCATTTTACTACCTAAGCTAGTATTCTTAAGTAGGGTCCAACGCTGCTCCCATAAGGTTAAAATTTAAATAGTAAAGTTTCAAAATAAATTAGTTAATTTTGTTTATTTAAAAAAAAAACTCAAAAATGCGTGTTGTTTACTTGACAAAAGCGTTAAATTGTAATAAATTTTGTACCTTAAAAATGAAAATTAAATTTTGTTCTGTCTGGTGTTTAATTTAAAGAATAAATTAATAAAGTAATGTGGGTCTGTTACCGCGTACCGCTGAGTAACTGAGACAGAGTATTAGACAAGTTTTCAGGTATGTCAGCATCGTTCAGCGTCGCTAGCAGTTCAGCTTCACTTGCTGATGATGCCTTGGGTGCTGGAGCTATGTTGAATCCCTTCATTAGGCGACGCTCCTTTTGACGATTTTTCTTACCACCAGTCCCTGCAATACCATAAGTTATTAGTCATAAAAATTTATTCGCAACATCTACAAATATTGATTTTAGTGACGCGGAAATAATCAATAAAACCTCAAACATTTAGTTTTATAAGAATTATGAAATTTACTGTGTAAACGACACAGCGAGATTCCTTTAGAAAAAAATCGCTAATAGGGTAGGTAGGCGTCTGACCGAAATCCTGATCACGAAAAAATAACTATACGTACACACACGTGTGTGGATGTATTTCTAGGGTTTTTTGAATCCACGCTATGTTTCAAACGGATATTTTTTATCGAACTTGGTACAAAAATCAACCATGGGGAGGACATGAACTCTTTCGAAAACCAGGTTATTGTCACGTCATTAAATCATTAAATGCTGCTGAGTCAGCAGCATAAAAAAAATCGGTAAAATTCGAGGTTATTATCTTTAGTTGCGAAAAAGGTCCTTATTTATGATTTTTGTCCGGAGCCGCTACGACCACTTAAAGTGACTAAATAGTAAACAAATCTGTCACGGAGGACCACAGCCAGAATTTTTTTGAATTGTGCGCTTTATTACTTATCAATCCATTTTTTGCTTAAATTGTCGGTGTATATTAAACAACATGAGCAGTAGCTCATGTCACAACTTATTTTTTTTTTTCAATTTAAAAAAAAATGCACGTAGTCACATCCTTTATATTATACACTACACAGTAGAGCATTATTTGCACTTATTTGAAGTTTAGTTTATGCTACTTTTAGCGCATTTTCTTTGAAAGATCTAAAAAATTAAATAACATAAATTTTTATGCTACTGCTCTTGTTATTTTTGCTTATGCAGAAATTGGATTGATAAGCAAGAAAGCTTAACTTAAATTCAGTAAATAAGATGATAAAATATTAGCGCAAATACCAAGATTCGAACCAGGGAACCATAACTTTGAGTAATTCTATCGACTTCGGATTGGTTTTATTGGATTCAGCACCCCCAAACAACATCGAAATCGAACCCAACTCGTTTTTTTTACTTTTAGGTCACTTAAAATAGTCGTGACCAAAGTTATCGACTTCGGACCGGGTTCATTCGATTTAGCTCCCCCCCCAAAAAAATAAATACGGTCTTTTTTCTGCGCAAAATAATAACCTTGAAACTTTGTTGGGTGTTCGATGTTTTTTGGGGTGTTGAATTCAATAAAACCGCACCGAAGGCGATACGACAACTCAAATCTAGGGTTCCTATCCCAGGTTCGAATTTTGGTACTGGCGCAAATTTTTTAATCGTCTTTTTTACAGTATTTAAGTTTATAACATCAAAATAATTCTTGCGCGAAGGTCAGCAAGCAAGGCGATTTTTTTGAAATGCGCCCTTTCTTGCTTATTAATCCAATTTTTGCATAACTTTTAATAAACATGAGCAAAAGCCTTACAACTTCTTATTTATTTTTTTTCGAATTATTTATTTTAAATGAGCTAAAAAGTAGCATAAACTGTGCTTTAAAGTGCAAATAATGCTATGCTGTGTAGTGTATCATCTATGGAATAAATATGCGCATTTTCTTTGCAAAATTCTAAAAAATTAAATAAGAAGTTGTGAGCCTACTGCTATGTTTAATAATAATTTACCGAAAAATTAAGTAAAAATTCAATTGATAAGCAAGACAGTGGAAATTTCAAAGAAAATTCGCCAGGCTTGCGAACCTCCGCGCCAGAATTATTCAAGTGGTGAGTCGTTTTCAATGATTCTTAGGCCTGTGAGTTAAATGAAATGATCCGAAGTCGATACAAGCACTCAATTCGATAAAATACTCACACCTTGGTTCGAATCCTGGTGTGAACGATTATTTTTTATTGTTCTATTTACATTATATAAGTTAATAACTACAAAATAATTCTGGTACGGTGGTCTGCGTGCTGGGCGAATTTCTTTTAAAATGCGTGTTTCCGTGCTTAACAATTCATATCTTGCTGAAGGTTCCGGTTTATCTTTTATAACTTGAGTTACTCAATTATCATTTGAGTGACTCACTCAACTCATTTTTTTTTCAAAGGAAATGCACAAAAATCTTTAAAGATAAACACTAACAGAGCTTTAAAGTAGTGTAATAAAAAAAATCAGTGAAATGAAGATTAAAAACGTCCCCTCAGTATTATAGTCCAAGAGCCAGGCCTAAAAAATGCGACTCATTTTGTACTACTTCAAACCAAATTTTACTGAAAATATACCTTAAAATATGAAGGAAAAGCATAGTCTGCCTATCCAGAGTGGAGCCCTTCATATGAATGCGCTCACTCAAAATATTAGAAAATTGCATAAATTCCAGTTTTCTTACAATAAGTAAGAAAACTGGATCTAAGTTCCCTGTAGGTCGTGCGCAAAACATGAAGAGAACATCTTTAAAGCTAATAAAATTAGCTATTAAACTAGTATTTTATATGATTTTGAATGAGCACTAGTGGAGTTGTTCATAATGAAAGGAACGAAGATAAGAGTCTCTCCACAAAACTATTAATTTATTCAAAGCGCTTTGAATAAATTACTATCACCGCCTATCACGGTGATAGTCTATCACGGCTCACCGACATCGTTGAGTCGAAAAAGAAGAGGAAGAATATTACTAATCCTATTTAGTTTTTGCGTTTATAATGTCTTTCTTTTAGCTGTTTTCTTATAATTATTCCTGGCACTGATGATGGCCTCATGTAGGTTGAAAGCGCTTTGAATAAATTAATAGTTTTGTGGAGAGACTCTTTTCTTCGTTCCTTTCATTAGTATTTTATCGTCAAAATCAGATAACTACATCTAAAGTCATGTCATTTGTTAAATGGACAAAAAATGCACAAAAAGCCAATATTTTTCCAAAGAAATTCGCTGACATTGCATAAATTAAACATTTTTCTAGTGTATTTAAAAGAGCCATAACTTTGGTTGCAGTCATCCGATTTTGACGATTAAACACTCGTTTTACAGAACATTTTATCAGATTTAAAAAAAATATTCTTTCCAAGTTTTACACACGAACGCAGGTAACCGTTCATTTCAAGAAAAATGATTTTGTGCGATTTTATAAAATTATGAGCATGCGCAATCACATGATATGAAGGGCTCCACTCTGGATAGGCAGACTATGTTTTTTTCATCATAATTTAAGGTATATTTTCGGAACCAATTGGTTCGGATAAGTATAAAATGAGTCACATTTTTTGTCAGATCCGGCTCTTGGACTAATATGTATTTGGAGTGAATGCAATTCTTTTCCTATCTACCTGAGAAATCCTTCGAGATATATTGTATTCGCTAAGGTAGATATTCTTCTAAACATATTTATAGGAATTCGAATGACGGAAGTGGAGCTGGATCAATTCCAATTTGTTCCCTGATTCAAAAAGTATACGTGTTCACAAAGTTCACACACAAATATATGTATGTATGTATATATGTATATATATATATATATATATATATATATATATATATATATATATATATATATAATATATATATATATATATATATATATATGCGACCCTCTTTATCATCAATTCCCTTCTTGAGCCTCTCTGGATCAATTCCAATTTGTTCCCTGATTCAAAAAGTATACGTGTTCAAAAAGTTCACACACACACACACACACAAATATATGTATATATATAATATTATATATATATATATATATATATATATATATATATATATATAATATATATATATATATATATATATATATAAGGTTTTAGCTTTACGTAAGTCTTCATTTCTAATCAATTTATGTTAGGTTTTTTGTATTATTAATTTTTGATACCTTGTTTGATATTTTCTATTCTTGATATATTGTTTGTACTATGTTTTAGTTTTGCCCTGAATGATGGCTACATTATAGTCACCGAAACGTTGGCTAAGTAATATATTTTTTTTCTACTGAGACCGATTACCCAAGTTGAGTGAGGTGTATGATCTGTATATATATATATATATATATATATATATATATATATATAAATATATATATATATATATATATAAACATAATTTTTGTGAAGATATATAGTTGAATCATGAAAACAATCCCCCTATTCTCCCTTCACTTCCGTCATCCGAACAATCTTATAAGCGTAATATATGATTAAAATTTGCTATAAGTTAGTGACCTCAGTTATCATTTTAGACTTTAAATTGAAAGCGTGATAAGTTAAAGCGTGACTAGTATAATATCATTAATAGACTATGATACAACATTATACTAATAGAATATTAGTATAGTAATAGTATATTAGTATACTAATAGTATAATAGAATATTGCGTCAATGTTATTAATAGATAATGATACAAGAATATATCAATAGCATACTAAAAGTGTAATAGTAAATTGCGTGAATGACAATATCATTAATAGATTATGATACAAGAGTATACTAGTATATTAGTATACTAATGCAAAGATAAGACTAGTGGCTATACAAAGGCGTACAGGTTGCGAAAATGTTCAGTGAAAAAGCTTCACTTGTGATTTGTTAGCAATATTTACAGTACATCTATAAATGGTTACTCTCAATTATTAGGCAATGGATGTATATATATCTTCTATTCTGGTATTAGATCTCGCGGTGGATTTCATGTCTGTCTTTAAATTCACCGGTGGGTGGTATTAGATCTCGCGGTGGATTTCATGTCTGTCTTTTAATTCACCGGTGGGTGGTATTAGATCTCGCGGTGGATTTCATGTCTGTCTTTTAATTCAACGGTGGATTTTCAAGGTGTTTCCTCTCGGGGAATAATTTGCCGTGGTCCTACCAAACTCCTTCCCTACAAAATTGGCGGGAACTATGGACTCCACTTATTTCACCAGGAATCTTGAAGAAAGGGGATGACGCACTCAGATGATTCGCCATATAACAAAGTGACCCCATCAACAATAAAAAAATAGAGAAGAATCCATGAAAACCACATGTACAAAAACAAAATTCTAGTTTTTTTGTTTGTTGTTTGTCTTTTAGTTTTGTTGTTTCTAGTTTTAGTTGTCCAACGCTTTAAATGTTTTAGTTAATTAACGCTTTGAATGTTTAGTTGTCCCGAGCTTTAAATGTTTTAGTTGTTTAACGCTTTAAATGTTTAGTTGTTCAGAGCTTTAAATGTTTTAGTTGTTTAACACTTTTAATGTTTAGTTGTTCAGCGCTTTAAATTTTTTAGTTGTTTAACGCTTTAAATGTTTTGTTGTTCAGAGCTTTGAATGTTTTGTTGTTCAAAGCTTTAAACGTTTTAGTTGTTCGGCGTTTTAAATGTTTTAGTTGTTCAAAGCTTTAAACGTTTTAGTTGTTTGGCGTTTTAAATGTTTTAGATGTTCAACGCTTTAAATATTTTGTTGTTCAAAACTTTAAATGTTTTAGTTGTTCAACGCTTGTTGTTGTCTCTAAATTTTCACCACCAAATTTAAACAAAACAGTATAAAACAAACCACTGTGATATTTAACGGACAGGTTACAAGAAAGCGTGGTGTTAGTTACACAGTGGGAGATAACAGGAAGCGTAGTGTTAGTTACGCAGTGGGAGATAACAGGAAGCGTGGTGTTAGTTACGCAGTGGGAGATAACAGGAAGCGTGGTGTTAGTTACGCAGTGGGAGATAACAGGAAGCGTAGTGTTAGTTACGCAGTGGGAGATAACTGGAAGCGTAGTGTTAGTTACGTAGTGGGAGATAACAGGAAGCGTAGTGTTAGTTACGCAGTGGGAAATAACAGAATACTTACATTGAACTCCTAAATCTGTTTCCCCTATAAAATAAATTGATGTTTCTAAAATAAATGTTATCAAAATGATTTGGTACATTCTAAAGTCTGAAAGAACTTTAAAACAAGATATTTGGTTTATGGTCGTGGGTACGTAGATGAAAGCTGTAGTAAATAGAATAAGTAACTTTTTAAAACTTATCTCATTTTATTGTGAGATAAGTTTACTTTCTTAAAATAGAATCCTTCTCTCTTTTAGTGAATTTCCTTTATGAAAATTCGCTAATGGGATAGGCGTTATAGCAGGAGTCGAATTATTACTCTAGTGGAAAATCCTGCTGCACTTAAACCCCTTATGTAGGTCTATTGTGCTAATACTTACTCCCTTACGGTAGCAGAACACAAGTATCGCGTAGTCAAGCGAAACAGATTCGGTCTTGAACAGGAGCTTTTAAATTTCATACAGCCATTTTATATACACGTGATATCTGTAATGTATTTAAATAGAAAATCGGGTTCGGGGTTCCTCGGAACTTTTCCTCATCACATCAGATTAGCTACGCTCTTCTATCCTGCTTCGGACTCGCTTCGCTCGTCCTAAAAAAATACAATTCCCCAAATTTATATTGCAACACGTCTTCGGACTCGCTTTACTCGTTCTCAGATAGTAAATGCATCCGTATCATTCTCAGCGTTCAACCATACAGCACTGACGACGCTCAATGCTGCTTAATTTTTATGATCCAACACAAATTATGGATATACTTGTCGTATTAAAACGAAACTTAGTTCACTTATTTATTACGTAAAGGTATACACTTGTACCGAATTTAAACTTGATCAGATCGTTTTCTGATTTTTTATAATTTTTTAAAAAAACATACACAAGTCATTCGATAAAAATGCTAATATAAATGCTCAAAAATGAATAATTGCTCATAATAAGATGAAACTTGGTACATATATTAGTCTTATGAATAGACTCATGCGTGCCAAATATCAATCCGATCGCATTATTTTCTTGCGTTTTATGATTTTTCTAAATTTTCACTGAGTCATTGCGGGTTAATGACGTCATAAAAATATTTTCCGAATAGCACAACTACAGCGGTAGACTGATTTTTGTACAAAATTTTAAATCTCTAGTATGAATACACTAGGAGTTACGATGATAACACCACACACACATACAGTCAGGCAATTTTGTGAAAACAACTCAGGAGTCCATTAAAACACCTGAAACGGATAATTTTGGTTCCATTCCGGTTTTGGTTTTTTCTGCAAACGCAATACTTTTCCTATATACCTACAGTATAAATGAGGAAATGTAAAAACATGTTCTGTGTAACCTCAACTAAAGCATCTACCCACTACTTATAAAATCTTACCACCTGCTCCACCAGCAGCTGTAGAGGTGTTCATTCCTGATTGCTTCAGTATTTCAATCAGTTCGCATCTAAACGCCGAGATATCTTGTTTGATTTCATTTACATCGTCTTCCGTCACTCCTTCGTTTTCCGCTTTCCTCTGTTCTACCGTTACGTATCGACGAACTAAGTTCCTCATTATACTCTGTAAAAATAAAAAAAAGTTAGGCAAGTCACGTCAGAAATCGCTTCATAAAAAGCTATTATTATTTCTATAAATCAAAAGGCCATAGTTTATAACTTAAGATAAATTCCATATCAAATCAACACAGGTAAAAACACGTGATATATCAATTTTAATATAATTTGGCAGACAGGTAGGCACCATAGAAGGAAGAAAAACCCATGTTTTGGCTCATTTGATGCAGACATATTGCCGCAGTAGGGTGGTGAATTTTCCCAAAAAATGTGATTTTTCAACATTTCTTGACGACAGAAATAGCTGTATCTAAAATTCTGCATAGGGTATCATTTTTTATTTTGGTGGCGTTTGCAAGTTTAAACTTGGCTCTTTCAAATAGTTTCTGCATACTTTTGATAATTAGTTGCAAGTTTTTATTATGAGCAAATATAAAATAAAAATGCTAATATCTCGAAAGGTCAATTTAAAAAAAATAAAATAAAAAAATTCCTTAAAAGAGCTTAAACTGTTAGTAAAATGTCCACAATGTTTCTCTTTGGGACCGACACGGGATTGGACACAGTAGCGCATAACGTATGTCAAGGTATGTCAAACTGTAAAAAAGTTATTGTATAAGTAAGTTATTGATAGCAATTGCAAAAACGGTGACTATTTTACAGTTTGACATACCTTGACATACGTTATGCTCTACTGTGTCCTATCCCATGGGGGACCCAAAGTAAAACTTCGTGGACATTTTACTAACAGTTTAAGCTCTTTTTTGAAAATTTTTCAAACTTTTTAAAAACTTGCAATTAATTATCCAAAAGTATGCAGAAAATATTTTAAAGGGCCAAGTTTAAGCTTTCAAATGCCACCAAAATAAAAATTATTCCCTATGCAGAATTTTAGATACAACCATTTTTGTATTCAATGAAATGTTGAAATAACACATTTTTTGGAAAATTCACCACCCTATTGCAGCAATATGGCTGCACCAAATGTGCCTAAAATCTTAATTTTTTCTTCCTTTTATGGTGCCTACCTGTCAGACAAATTATATTAAAATCGGTGAGATCGAGTCCACACTTTGCAAAACCCTGTCATAACATCCTGAAGTATACTCTCCTTGACCGAGAGGTAAAACATTTACGTTGATTACCTAAACAATGATATATATATATATATATTATATATATATATATATATATATATATATATATATATATATAGATAGATAGATATATGTATGTATACTTCATTCACACGCGGGGTTTGACAGGGGGTTCAACCACGTGTTCAATTCCCCTTAGGGGTTTAACTTTAACTGTTCACAAGGTATTTTTTACCGTTACAATTAGTTTCAGGGTTGAATCCCGCGTACGATCCTGTTCACACGACAACTGCCAGAGGGAGTTGAACCCCCTAGGAAATTAAAGACGGGGTTAAACACCTGCTAAACCCCACGTGTGAACGAAATATGTTAGTTTGATTAAAATTAATCATTATTTAATTTTAATCAAATATAGCGAGTTTAAGAACTGGCGATTGGTAACAGCTTATATGACCGAACGCTCAATGTTGCAATTGCTAAGATGGGTAGATGAGAACCAGGCATTGAGGACAAAGGTGTTGCAAATGAATTAAAAACTATAAGAATTATAAATAATTAAACACTGTCAACACACCTGATACCTGAAGTCTCTTTCGCTAGCTTGCTTTACTTTTCTCTGCAAAAATAGAAAATTAAGTTGGGAATAAATAGTAAGAAAGAAAATAAATAAAAATAATGATGATAATGGAACACTACAATACTTATTTCTAACTAAAAATTAATAAGAAATAAGTTATTTTTCTCGGCAAAGCCCCGGGAGCTAACTTGTTTACCTCCTTAGGCCTTACGGCCTCGGGTGATAATGAAGTTTTCACCTGCGTCTTCGCCTTATGTGAAAACTTCCTGAGCTGTAAAACAATCTTCTCCCTCTAGCCGTGCAAATAACTATTAAATTAGGAAGATCCCCATTCCGTCAAGTAAAGTTATTTTTTTTGCATTGACCATTAGAGAGCAACGTCTCAATGACGCCCTACATCACCGAATTCCGATATTTTGAATTGGACCCCATATTTTTCTTACATACTTCGATTCTATTACCAAAATAATGACCATTTTGCTCTTTGAGTTTTTTCCTTCACTAATAGTTTGCCCTCTAGAAAAGGGAAGACTGTAAAAGGTTACCAAAAAAAATAGTTAAAACCATAGAAATATATACTAGAGGGGGCATAGCCTATTTTAATACTTTGAAAGGCCTGAAACATCGTTTTGGGGCTCTGTGTAACCTCATTGAAACCTCCTGTAGGAGTGAGTTATGGTTATAATAAATTAATTGTTTTCGACTTTCCGCACATTGTTTGTTTTTTTATTTTTATTTTTAATGTTCTCCTATATAAGTTACTATTAGTACTGATTATTTGATAATATCTTTAGCGAATGTGGTCAGGTTGCTTTTCGATGTTTTAAAATTCAACAAATAGGGCCCCTCTAGTAATAATATCTCTATGGTTAGAACTAAATTTTGTTACAGGTTATTTGTGTTCTTTAAGCAAGGATCTTAAATAAAGGGAATGACGCATTACGGAACATTTATGACACCATGGAAGTTGTATGAGATAGAGAAATAGGAGCAAACTTACCTTCCCCTTGGTTATAATGAAAAAAGGCGCTAAACGCAGGTTTTATAGCAAGGTTGTGGAGTTTGCTTCTAAACTTTGTTCTTTGCTTCTCGTGATTGTTACATTTGTGGTTATTTAATTTTAAATTTTAGACTATTTTTTTTTTTTTTTAACAAAAAATATTTCTTTATTTAATAAAAGTACATACAATAATATGCTTTACAAAAATTAATAGAAATTGAAACTCCCACTGAAGGATGTGAGTCCTGTGCTGTGGGAGTTGATCTGTTCGTATCAAGGAGTATAAGATTGTAAAATATAAGAAGTAGCAGTTTAAAATATAGCTATTTAGCGCTCTGTAGTCTGTAAGTTAATTGAAAAAATAAATAAATAAAAATAAATAAATAAATGAAAGAAGTTAATATAAATTTTGATAAAAAAATGTGGTTTATATTAGATAAAGTTAGTATTAATTATTTAGTAATAGTGAAATAGGTTAATATAAATTTTTAGGGAAGTTAATTGGTTGTTGTCTTTAATTCTGTTGAAGTGTATTTTGTAAGAAAGTATTTTTCTTGGTAAGTGTTTTGAAGGATGGTTCGTCGATGTTGTCTCGTATATTTTTTTGGTAGTTGATTGAATAGATTCGTGACTATGTAGTACCATTGTCTCTGTCCTGTAGTTGTCTTCATGTGAGGGGGTTGGTAATCGTCATGTTCTAATGTTCTTGTCTTGTAGTCATGTTCTATTCTTTGCCACTATACTTTGCCACTTCAGTGAGTGATCATTTAAGCGTGTTTTGTTAAAACCTTCTCAAGCAATAAACAATGGGAAACCATTAAGAGGTAAGTTTGCCTCTAAAATTTAAGACCTGCGCTGTTATAAGAATTGTAAGCATGCGCAGTTTGTTTTTGACCTGTGTTTCGTGTTGAATTCTCTCTATTTTTTGGTTTTCGATGGGGTCACTTTTTGGTATGGCAAATCGACATAGTGCGTCATCCCCTTTATTCAAGATCCTTGTCTTTAGGTAAAAAAAATATGTTTAATTCTTGGAAAATATTCTCACTAATAGTTTTCCTCCGATAAAAGGGAAAATAAGCAAAAGGGCGCCCAAAAAATTAAATTTATTGCAGTTTTGTGTTCTTTGGTAAAATAAAGTTTTATACCATGACATTTTTTCCATTTCTAAATATTCGCCTTACTGTTCAAATTTAATGTTTTTAGAAATTCATTGACATTTCAGCTTTTTTAGGGAGGTGGAACGATTAGGGATGAAGGGAAATGTATTTTGATTTTAACTATTTTTGGCACCTTTTTACAGTTTCGTCCCTTGCTAAAGGGAAAACTATTAGTAACAGTCTGTATTCAGTCTCAACAATGAAAAGATCTAATAAATAATCTTCTTTTTCCTTTCCTTCATCTTACCGGCACTCATGATGACCTTTTTGGGGTTGAAAGCCGACTTTGTTTTTAATAAAGTAATTAAGTGGAGAGACTCTTTTATTTATCATTATTAGTTACAGAAAAAATAAGGAGCAAAATAGTAATTATTTTGGCCAAACAAATATCCGAGAAAAAATATGGTGTCCATTTAAACATTTAAAATTAAAAAGGTCGTATTTACCGCAAGTTGAAGAAGCAATCGAAGAATCAGCTACCGTTGATACTTGCTGTAGAATATGAATATCCCTGGACCGGTTTCGGCATAACGCCATCATCAGCAAGTGGGGCAACACTCGAGCTCTCAACTAATAAAGTTAAATCAGTGATTAACTTCTAGTCTCAATTATCACGACGAGCCCTCCGATGATGAGGGCTCATCTTCAGAGGGCTCGTCGTGCTCATTGAGACTACAAGTTAATCACTGATATAACTTTATTAGTTGAGAGCTCGAGTGTTGCCCCACCTGCTGATGATGGCGTTATGCCAAAAACGGTCCAGGGATATTTATATCTAACAGCAAGTATCGACGGTAGCTGATTCTTCGATTTAAAATTTAGTTGTCGTAGGGCGTTATTGGGGGGTCTGTCACCTAATGGTCCATGCACGAAAAATTCACTACACACAATGAATATCTCCCCAAGTTTCAAAAATGTATCTTACTAGGTTAAAAAAATTGATTGGGGGGGGGAGATATTTTAACCACCCTGTATAATGGAACATAAATTGATTACAATAGCTTTAGAACCAATGTAATGGAAACTTGTACTTAAATTTGAATAATATATTTTTATAGGTGTTTCTCGCCGTCAAAATAATTGGAAAAAATGAAATAATTTAAAGGACATTAGAACTTCTTTTTAAAGATACTACCTGAACGGTCGTAAAAGGGAAATAATTGCTTGTTTTTAAAAGAAACAAGAACATACCTTGATAGTTCTCATGTGTTCCTTCTTGGCAGCTCTAGAATGGGAACACAATTTCCTATGTATCCACCTAATAAGATACCATATACTTTTAGGAGAAGGAAGAACATTGAAAGGAATAGGAACAGTTCCTCCTTCCTCAAAGTATGATATCCACAACCGGGATCTAGCGAACTTCCATTCCGTGTCTGCTCTCTCCTGTTATGGACAAAAAATACCAAACATTCACAAAGTTTTGTAAAAATTTGGTCTGGAAAATTATTATAGGAGTTGTAAAACAATAACAATGGTATTGTTATTGGTGTCATTAGTTGCTGTCTATATGATAAACTCTATCAAAGCTTTCCAAAATGAAGCTACTGCGCAGCAAGATGGCCGCTAGGATTCTAAAGTTAAGGCGGGAATCTTAATGATGTGCTTCATACCGCTGCATACATATTCAGTGACCTTATCAGTAAATGTTTTACTTCTATTTTATTGTATAAGGCGCGGTCGAATATCCACGGCCTTCTAGATCACTTTGGGCATTGGATCACCAACAAACTTTTTTTTATCATTGATTCTTATGGGGAATTTTCGAGGTGCATTTTTTAAAATTTTCAATAATTAGCCGGATTTGTGATAAATGAAGCCTATTTCCGTAATCTAGAATATCGTACGCTCACTACGAGCCATCAAGCTTAAGTTTTACGTTCGTATTATTAAAGTTACAGGTGTTTTAAGTTGGGTGAAAAAAACTGTGGTTTTAAAGGACTGTTCGTTAACTTTAGTTCCAATATACATATTTAGTTCAATAAATATTTCACTTATTATTGGTAATTGGTTCAAGTTATCATTATTTCATTAATCTGCACGCTCTTTTGGTTAATTTCAAAGAGTATTTACATGTACTATATAATGTCTTTTCCCATAAGAATCAATGATAAAAAAAAGTTTGTTGGTGATCCAATGCCCATAGGGGTCTAAAAGGCCGTGGATATTTGACCGCGCCTTATTGGTGTTCCGTTATTTTAATTTTTATTGTGTTTGATTTTATTAGACATTTTAACACTACTTTAGCCTCTTCTAATAAAATTTATCGATATTTATTAAAAACTAATGTGAGATAACAAAAAATGTTATTATGATATTGAAATTATAATTAAACAAGTGTTTTCAAAGTAAGTAAAACATTTTAATGTCTTTACTTTCATGTTTCTATAACTTTATTATACACTGTGCTTTTATCAAATTTGCTTTCTGTCGTCTATGCATATTGCTCTAAGTTTTATGTTTTGGGGTTTCATATTTTTACTTTAACTCTTCATAATTACTGACACATTATTTATTTATAATTATTTATTGCTTTAATATCAATTTAAGTATATTTCATAATTATTATTTTAATTTTGAATATATATTTACCTATTTATTTATGAGTTTATCACATATTAATGTATTCTTTCTTTATAATATTTATTTTATTTCTATACTTTTTTTTCCAATATTCCTTTTCAGGTACTTTTATAGAAATTGATACCTCATAGTCCATGTATTTCTACAACCTGCCCCATTAGAGGTTGAATATCTCCAGTTTATTTATATTAAATTTATTATATTTAATACTTTGCCTATAATGGTGCCCCATGGGTACTTATACAGAAAAAGTACCGATAAATGAGGGTCCATTTTCTATGAAAGTGTCCCTTCTCTTTTTTCTTTGTTTTTAATATACATTTCGCCTTTTGACTTTTCTTTTTCTTACTTTGTTATAAGGGAGTAATTATCTACATCAAATCCTTGGTTACTCCCTTTTGGGGAGTAACCATCTGGGGGAGTACCTATCTAAAGAAGTACCAAAATTTTATTACAATCTACATTTCAAAATAAGGTAAGCGAGATTATTGTAGCGGTAGCAGTGTCGAGCAAAAGGACATGAAGCAGATTCATTTTTGAAAGTGATGAAAGTGTGGTGTAAAATCATTCTGCAATAGCGAAATAATTTTTAGATCCTCCTATTTACATTCACTCAACGATTTATTTGTAATCTAACTTGGTACATACATAACTACTGTTATACGTCAATGTTATCTACCTGATTTGTGTACAAATTTTGAATGTATTAATGAAAATTAGTACAAATTGTTATTATTTGCAGTCAACAACAAAGAGGTAATTTGTATGTACGTACGTACGTACTTACGTACATACATACGTACTTACGTACATACATACGTACGTACGTACATACATACGTACGTGCATACATACGTACGTACGTACATACATACGTACATACATACATACGTACGTACGTACTTACGTCCGTATATAAGTACGTTCGTACATATGTACGTAAGTACGTACGTACTTACGTCCGTATATAAGTACGTACGTACATAGACCATGTAAAAACTGGCAAAATTAAGCCCGGGGAAAAAATTAAATGCGGGGAAATTAAGCAGTGTCGCCACCAGGTCTCGACAACACTACTAAAATCATCTATTGTTACATCTGATTTATGTGGAAACAAAAGTTTTATTAAAATTAATAAAAAGTAATAATTATGATTATTTCTTGGCCATTGGCTGCTTGTGCTATAAAATATTTACTAAAATAATTCAGCTCAACTAAATTTAGCCTCTACTTAAGCTAATCTGCATAAAGTAAAGTGATACTAAAAGTTGTTTATGCACCAAGTAAAAAATGCTAATATTTTCCTAAGCAATTACTTGATTCCTAAGACTAAAAGCGAAAGAACCAAAGCATTGACTCACGAGGTAAAGCCGAGGAAGGTAATTATGTGAGCAGAAAAACAGCATTTTACTCACGAGGTGCATACAAAATTTTATCTCCAGACGTTGATATAATTTAATTATTGTTTACATTCTTATTTTCATAGTTTTGTCGTATTTTATTTTAAACATTTTTGGGTTGGACAACCCCCTTATAAATTTAGGAAAAAACATCTTTTTTATTGCTCCAACAACTTCTTTTCTCCTGAAACGGATTTTGAGCCAGTAAAAGTCTTTTTTTGGTTGGATCCCCCATGTAAATTTTGTAGGTCCCGCAGAAAAAATAATCTATAATCAACTTTTTTGGTCTGAAACAAATTTTGAGCTAAAGATATTCATTTTTGGTAGGGTCTTCCTTATAAATTTTGGGGATGCCGCCCACAGGACTGTGTTAAAAAAATTATTGGTCATTCTTATAAATTAACATTTAGGGGCTCTAACTCCAATTATAGGAAACAGTTTTTTACTCCTAAGGAAGGAAAAGAAACTTTTTCTCCCTAGGGAGAGGAAAGTGCTTCTTACTCCCTTAAAACTAGTCAATAAATTTCACATTGTATACCATCTGGAGATAAATATTTTTTTTTTTGAGGAAGTACGTAATTAAGCACTTTATTGGACCGTTTTTAGGATGAGAAGCCAATCATTATTGTTATAGGAGGTTATTTAGTACTTTTCACCTCCGAGGACAGTAATGAATGTAAAAAAACTCCTAGGACGTAAAAGTAATTCATATATTGCCGCCATTACTGTAATGTAGCGTGTTCAAAAAACAATCTGTGTTAAACCTTCATGAGTTTTCTTTAAAAACGTTCATTTTGTTTCTGTTTTTGTTCGTAGACTAATTTTTTTTTCGTTTTTAAAAGGTGTTTTAATTGACAATTTTTGTGTGTTTATTAGTAAAGCTGTTACATTTTTGAGTAAAAGTGTGAAGCTATGGATGAATTTAATGATGACGATAATATGGAGTTAATAATAATTGGACGTTTGTTTTCTTTTCAATTAAGTATACATATAGCGCAGTTTAATGAGTGCTATTTTTTGATTTTTTTTAATGAGTGCTTTATTTAATGAGTGCTACCTCAAAAAAAATAGTGTATGCCATCCGGCTGAGAATGTCTTTATGTCTTGGCAATTTTTCCCGACTCGCTTCGCTCGTCGGTAAATCTAATTGCCGTGACATAAAGACACACTTCTCAGCCTTATGGCATAAATAACTATTATCTATCTAATAAAATAATAAAATAAAATAAAACAATAAGCAAAGAGCTCTTACCTTACATAATGAAAATAAAATGTCTATGCAATACCTAAATGGAAACTATAAAGCAGCCAAGACAGAAACACTCACGCTACTTACGCTTATTAGCTGATACGAGTGGTTCATCATTGCTATGAGGAGGTTCAGAAGTACAACTATATTTATCACTGAGAACGCACCGAACATGAGCATACCCCAGAACCTTGTGAATGCTTTGATACCAGCTAATTCGAAGTTATCTAGATCTATAAGGCCGAAAACAGCCCAGAATAATGTTTGCACAGTCTCGAATAGGCTAGACACAGAAAAATCAAAATATTATATTATTTAACAGTAATAAAGAAATATTAATTATTGTTTTAAGGAAAAATGTAGAGTGCGTGTTAATGGAGGTCACCTTTAAAATAAATAAAGTCTCTCTACACATAAGATATATTTAATATCATAACGCTTTTAACCTAACAAGTGGCCATCAGTGCCATTATAAGCCTAACACTCAACATAATAAATAAATCAAATATTCTAAAAATATAAAGAAATTCATAAATAGATAAATAAGAAAACTATAATTAAAAAAAATAAAATAAAATAAAGAAATTCATAAATAGATAAATAAGAAAACTATAATTAAAAAAATAAAATAAAATAAAGAAATTCATAAATAGATAAATAAGAAAACTATAAATTAAAAAAATAAAATAAAGAAATCCATAAATAGATAAATAAGAAAGCTATAACTAAAAAAAAAATAAAGAAATTATAAATACATAAATAAGAAAACTATAATTAAAAAAAAAGAAATCAATAAATACATAAATAAGAAAACTATAATTAAAAAAATAAAGAAATTCATAAATAGATAAATAAGAAAACTATAATTAAAAAAAAAAATTCGATCTTTATCTATATTGAACTGTATTATTACTTTTCCTAATTATTTATAATTAGAAAAATAATAATTTATAATTTATTAATGATAATTTATAAATTTATTTATTTAATAACAATAATAATTTTATGCCGTAGGTATAAGAAAATGGATTTTATCCAAATTATCCGTTTCATGTGGTTTTCACAAAGTTGTACGTGTGTGTGTGTGTGTGTGTGTGTGTGTGTGTGTGTGTGTGTGTGTTGTGTGTGTGTGTTGTGTGTGTGTGTGTGTGTGTGAAGACGTGCTGCAGTATATTTGGTGATTTCTATACAGTGAGAACAAGCAAAACCGTCTGTAGTAGTGGGGGTAAGGATAGCCTATCCGAAGTGATGAGATATATTTTAGGTGTATCCCGAACCCGCTTATACTTTTTTATTTATTTTACTTTTGGCTTTCTTTTGTATTTATTCGTTTTTTATTTGTTTAATTTCATTTATTGACTTGATTTTTTTATATTATACTTTTAAGAGTTATAATTTTGTCAATTTCATATTTTCTGATATACGATGTATATTTTCTTGTATTGTTATATATTGTTTTTTAGGCTAGCCCTGATGACGGTATTTTGTTGGGTTGAAAGTGATTGTATATAGAAGACACTTATTTTTAGGAGAAACTTTTCATTTAATTAATAATTTTAAAAAATCAATTTTTCATTTAATGAAATAAAAACATTTTTTTTATATAATAATGTAATAATTATAAAAAATAATTAATATTACGAATAGCATAATACATAAATAAATATCTAGTTTTGTTAGACTAATACAATTAATAGAGTATTTTCATTTTTCTAAAAAAAATAAATCTCATATAATGAATAAATGTGTTTAAAAAATATATTAAGGTGTAAAAAAATATTGAATTTAATTTTGAATAGTCGAATTAAGCATTTGAAGAAGAGGAGAGGGGGAATGGGTGAGAGAGTGGGGTGAAAACGGAACGTTCTAAAGGTTGGGTCGTTTAAGGTACAGATGAGAGTTTTAGTTAGATATATCGTAAGGTCAACCGTTGCTTACAGTTCAATAGAATGTAAAGAAGACTGAAACAAATCAATGCCGTGTTCCAGGTAATACAATGCCTAAGGAACGTGATGACTACAGCTGTCTGTATCATCTTGTTGACATTATAGAATAAACTCTTATGAGTGTTGCTCTAGTGAATATTGTACTACACGGCGGTATTCTTACGTCTGACGTCACACAAGCAGTCGAGGCCGTTTTCCCGCTAAAAGAACATGTTTAAATATTTTTTTTGTATCATCAAAAGTTTAAGTTATTTTATTCTAATATTTTACAGGGTGTTCTTTTATTAGAAGTACTTAAAGATAATGCCATAAAAAATTGTGCAAATACTCTATTATTATTAGAAACAAAATAATTTAAATCGAATAGTTTTATTTATTTATTTATAGTTTTATTTTATTTATTTATCTATAGATTTTTTATATAGTTTCTATATAAATCGTACAAGCGTTTTAAACAGTGCGGCAACCTTAGAATAATACTATATATAGAAGGAGAACTACTGATAACACGAAAGGAGGTTCACTGGTGCACCTAAGCAATGCTGCCACCCTAACAATATACAATTTTCTTACAAAAAAGTTGGCAATACTTCCGGTTGCTGAATAATTATGTTCTATTATTAATTAATGATTGATTATTCACAAAACACTAATGAAAATATCGGTGCATTACAATATTTAAAGTATTTTAAATGGTAGTTTAACGTATTTATTAAAATTATATTAAAAGTAGTCCTCGTCAACTAAATATAGATTCTTGTATTCCGCCACCCTTTTGCCATCTAAGACCTGTTTTATTAAATACTCAGCAGGTGTTTTAAGTTATAATATTTGTTCTTTACGATTTTTCTTCATTAATAGATATTTGTGACACATATTTAAAATAATGTTTTGTTGTTAATTTGGCAGCATTACTTAAGTCCACCAGTCAACCGGGTTTCGTGTTATTAGTGGAATTACATTGAGTAAAAACTTGATTTGTTTACATTATGTCAATTATTGACATATTGTTTAATTTGACATATATATGTCAATCAATAAAATTGATATAACAATGAAACTTCGTATGTTTGTGCACTATACATAAATGCACAAACCATAGTATGTATAGTAAAAAAATCAGCCTAATCTAAACACTATAAAAGGATTTTTTTAAATGTTTGTGGGGTCATTAGTGTGGGTTAATGACGTCTCACATATCTCATAAATAATAGGGTTCGGGACATTAGAACGGTTGATTTTGTATCAAGTTTTATTTCGATCAGAGAATGCATTCGAAAGTTATCGCGTGCTATAGAAATTCTAGGACAAAAAAATCTCGTACATCTCGTATATATATATATATATATATATATATTATATATATATATATATATATATATATATATATATATATATATATATATATATATATATAATATATATATATATATATATATTACACATTTGTGGTCCTAGACGTTTCTGTGTGACACGATAACTTTCGAACGCTTTCTAGGATCGAAATGAAACTTGGTACAAAAATCAACCTTGCTAATGTCCTGAGCCGTATTGTTTATGAAATATGTTTTACGTCATTAACCTATAAAAATGACCATGCGGAGTGGCAAAGAGGCCGATAGCCTCTTGATTTTGTTTGAAATCTTTGGATTCTTTTTAGGGGTTGTAAAGTTTTTCACATCCTTCTAAACATAGATGTTTTTATAACCTTAAATCACTATAATCTCCGTTTCAAAAAGAGGTAAGCGAAGAGGCTTCATTTTGGAAAATATAGCAATAATATCTTAAAGATGACATAATGAATGTGTCATACAAATTCATGTCATCATTAGATATTAAAATTATTTTAAAGTAATATCGTATTCGCACATAGGTAAAATTTAAGGGGTAAATTTAGATGTCTATTTAAAATTTAAATTTATCAAAGTATAACAAACATCACAACAACAATAAGCACATGAAGCCAATTTATTGTATTTAGATTTTTACTTACATAAGTCTAATTATAACAACAAATATTATTTAAATACTATTTACCTTATTTATAAGGTAATGTATAAAGAAGTTATTAAATAAATGTATAAAAAATAATTTATTGAAATAAATCATTAAATAAAAATTAGACCAATTATATAATAAAAACGTTTGCCACCGTGATCGTGATCATATAAGCACTCGGTTTCGGCACCGGAGGTCCGGGGATCGCAGCCCGGACTAAACTCTAAAATTATATTAATAGTAGTTGTATTAAAACGATTTTGCCAATTTGAATCAGTATAAGTATAACTTTTAATAAATTTTACAATGAATCTGTGTCAGTATAACTTTTGTTGAATTAATATTGAATCTGTGTCATTATAACTTTTGTTGAATAGAAAAAAAATATTTAACAGTAAATACATATAGTATAAAACATAAATATAATTGGGTTGCAATCAATTAAACTTATTCATTTAAATTGGAGACTTTTTAAAAATTCATATTTTAAAAACAAAACACTAAATAATTTTGGCTTGATATAAGTATTTTGTTCAGCAAGTGTACCAATTTTGCATTGTTTTATATTTACATTTTTTTAGATGAAAAACAAACACAAACACACGCTAGTGCTAAATAAAATTCACTCACGCCAGCACTATAAAATAAGCCACTCTTTGTTCGCAAGACATTGGTCAGTTATTGTGTAAAAATAAATAAAACTTAATGCAAAAAACAAATTAAAAAAAAAAAATTGAAATCATTATTTACAAATGTAAAACTGGTGATGATGCTTCATATCCAAATAAGCGCAGCTAAAAACAATGAATTATGGATCAAAACTCACTTAAAGTTTTGTCTTTAAATTTTCTCAATTTAAGCTTTTATTCATGTTAGAAAAAAAATCAGCCAATTAATTTCATATTTTATATGTACAAATAAAAAAAAATCGGGTACGGGGACCCTGCGAACTTTTCCCCATCTCATCAAATTCGCTTCGCTCATTCTCTCCTCTTCAACTCACTATGGCCACCTTCAGATTATAAAAAAAGTATATAATTAGTTGATCTTCAGACTTGCTTCGCTCATCCTCTGACAGTTATAAAATCCGCTTTCTTCCACGGGTTACCCAAAGAATATGTAGATAAGGAAAGTCCTAGGATTTATTATTTAGGACAAAAAAAATTTAGTCTGTAGCCAGTTAACAGGAGCGCTAGTGTGTGATTTGGTAGTTTCACCATGCCAACACAAAATTGCACCACTGGTGTTTTATTTTCAACAAACTAATTCTGGAACATAACTGATTAATCCCAATATTTGCTTTATATTAAGACCAATTTCAAGTAGATACTCGTGTTGTCAAAATGGTTATAAAGAATGTGATGATTTCATAATACTAACTAAGAAAAATGGAAAGATTGTTATGGTAAGGAGAATTAGTTTCAGAGCTGCCGCTAGATGCCAGCACCGAGTTCACTCTCACCATCTGGTTGACTCTTATATACTTTCTGACATTTATTATATTCTTTGGGGTCACTCGTCTAAGTACTAATGAGTTAGGTCTAGTTGAGCCCAAGTAGACCTAATCATTATTTTTGTACTAAGTTTCAAACTATCAAGGATAAAAAGACTCTGGTACTCTGTTCACAACAGTCACATTCACACACACATACACACTTACAGAAAGAAAATTTGGTAAAAACCCCATAGGAGATTTTAAAAATTCCTGAAATGGATAATTCAGTTGAAATCTGGGTTTCGGTTTTTAAGAGCGAACGCATACCTTTTTCTATATACCTACTTTATAAATGGGGAAAAGAAAAAAAGCATATAAAAATATAGAAAATGATAATATTAATTGGTCTATAAGTAATGGATTGATATTTATGTTATTGTCATTTATTGATATTTATTAGTTAATGTTTATTTTAATTGTTATTTATTCAGACATAAACGTGATCTTCACAACAAATAATCAGGCAATTGTTACGTGGTATATAGTATAAACTATTTAAAATTACTCCATTCACCATTACTGTTTTTATTACAAAATTTGGTAGCATAATAATGAGAAAATTTCTCATGGAATTAGCGACAGTTTTTAATGAAATTTGTGTCAGATTTTCGAGTATTAGAAAGTTAGTTACTTAAAGTAATAAAAGAGGAAAGAAAAATATTAGCAAGTTTTTTTTGGCAAAACGTATTTTAACACTTACCAAAAAAGTGTGTAGAACAATTTCATGTATTTTATGCCAAAATAATATTTTTCTGTTCAATTCGAATAGAATAACTTGGCACAATATAACTGTGAGACACACGGAAAATGTATCAAGCAAAATGCTGCACTACATCTGGGAACTGTTCCATCATTCGAGACTTGTTACTGTTGATGGTTTGACACACCCCATTCTGATTCGTTACGTCAGGGTACCGACAAACTCTTATAGGCTTGGTTTTATTCTATTGATTCAATTAAAGCTGGATATATTGCTATGGTATCAGGATTGTCTCTGGAGTAACAAAATCCCAATACAAATAAACTTATAGTAATGGAAACTTAAACGAAAATCAATTTTAAGAAAATAGAAAATAAATAAAATGTGCTGCAAAAAAACTTGGCTGTAAAACAACTTAACCTTGCCATCCAATGCCAGAGTAAAGAAATCAACTAAAGAACTCAGCTAAAAAAATGTTAGAAAATTGGTTCATGTTTGTTTTCTAAATATTTGGATAATTTCTGTGTGTTAGTGTACCTGTGAAATGAAAGCCCCCGGACTGTACTAAAGCCTCTGTAAGAAATAAAGACAGCAACATTATTCGATAAATGACAAGTAGTATAATCAAGAATTTGGAAAAGTTTTACACTGTCAAAAATTTAAGGTATTAATTAAGAAAAAAAATATTATACAAAATATTTTATTATCCAATAATTTATTAATAATAAATTACATGCGTAATAATTAACTATTATTGGTTATGTTTTAATAGTAAAACAGTTAACTTTTTATATTGAAGGCATTGGTATATGATCATTTACCACAATATGCATTGAAATTTAAGAAATCAGTCTCTAACCCAAATTAAAAAATACATTACTTATGGATAAGGAAAGCAAGTCTTAAAAAATGTTATGTTGAAGTAGTATAAAATAATTAGTAAATATTTAAAAAAAGTAAATAAATAAATGATATGACATAACTGCTGCTACATCACCAGATTTACTTCATAATTTTGTTTAATATTTAATTTTATTGTATTGTTAATAATATAAAATTAAAATTGAAAACATTATTTTTTTAATTACTGGACTTAAATTGTATAAAAGCTGACCTTATACCAGACTTAATGATTGGTAAGTTGGATTATTCTATGTACAATTAGGTGGTGTAGTGTGCATGTGAATCAATTGAACTCTACAGGTGATTGATTGGATTGTAAGAACATATTCAGTACATGTGTAAGATTAAAAGATTAGAATAAAGTAAGATGACGGAGTAAATCAAACAATTACACAAACAATCTGATCGGTTGATCAGTCTCTGTAATTTATTAATTCTTAGTTTAAACAATAAAACCAAGTGGGTATTTAATTTGTCTAATATATGTTAACTAAAAGATTTCAGTCCATCTAATTTTAAATAAATTTTAGTTTTAAATGCTTTTTCTTATAACTTTCGTTTTGAATAGTTGGTAATTGTTTATAGTTTGTGGTATATCTGTGCTGTTACAGCCTCTGACGAGGACTTGGGTTCAAGTCGAAAGCTTGGATACTTGTTCATTTATATAAACCTTTCCGAACTGAATTCTTGGATTTATTATTCATTCACTCAACGGTCAATTCATTAATTTAATTTATGGGTTTACCTCGATATCGCCAGTAAATTTCCCTAGATAATATTGACTCTTTTTGACAACGAAGTTTGTTAATCTAACTTGTTACTTATTAGCAAATTTGGGACAGTTTAGAAAGTGTAAAGGTGTACGACTATTTAGCCTAGTGTTTTGATATGAGTAAAAGTATTTATTTCAGAATTACTTGGCAAATCTCCTCCAGACTATGCAGGCATCTGGGTCGTTAGGGCTTTTAGGATCAAACGTTGTCGTGGCGTTTGGACATCTTTGCTTCTCCATGTCAGCATAATACCATAGTAATTGATTCATACCTGTAATCACAACAAGTTACAATTAAAATAAGTGCATACATAATCAGAGGCTTGGTTTTGTAAATACTTCGATATTATAATGCAAAATAATAATTATTTTAGGCAGAAGTTGACCTAAAATAATGGTGAAAGGAACGAAGAAAAGAGTTTCTCCACAAAACTATAAATTTATTCAAAGCGCTTTCAACCTACATGAGGCCATCATCAGTCCCAGAGATAATTAAATGAAAACATTATCTCTGGCACTGATGATGGCCTCATGTAGGTTGAAAGCGCTTTGAATAAATTGATAGTTTTGTGGAGAGACTCTTTTCTTCGCTCCTTACATTATGAACAACTCCACTAGTGCTCATTCAAAATCTAAATAATAGGTTATAGGAAAAGATAAACTATTCCCGGAAAAATAGAGAACAGTGTCCAAACCTTAGAGAACAGTTTTGAAGATTATTAAAAATATTTTTACTTTCTCATTACGTACTACCGTGGGTATAATAAGGATAAGTGTTGTGTTCTCCTCTTATAAATTTATGTATGTATATAAAGTTTCACAAAACGTGTTTTTCGTGATCAAGGAACCATTGAAACGGATTTTATTCATGGTTTGAGGTTCGTCTCCCACCATGGACCAATCCCATTAGCAAATTTTTCGCTAAGGTTATACTAGGTTGTATAATCAAGGGTATAGGTGATGTAGGTCACATGTTAATAGTCCAACAGAATTGTAACATAATTAGAATATAAAATAATATATCACAATATATATAAAATATATATATATATATATAATATATATATATATATATATATATATATAAGACACAAAAATCTAGTGAGCAACATAGATCAAAGATTTCCGCTTTCAGTTTATTCTCCGTGGCTATGGTTCCAAAAACAAAAGTGAACTTAACTTCCCTCGGTTAGCCACGGGAAATAATTTATTTATCTCTCTTGGCTTAAATGCCTCGGGAGCAAATGTAGTTTTCTCTTGTAGAGAAAGCTGGACTTTAAGCGAGAAAACATTATTTGATCTCTTGTTGCGTAAAAAACTATTAAATGACTTACCACATGAAAAGGCGAAGAGAACTAAAACGTATAGGAACAGGAACTTCATTATGTCCAAAACCATCCTACTGAGCGAGACTTGCAATGGTCCCAAATATGGATTTACCGAAAATATATAAACTAACTTTAAAGAACTGAAACAAAACACAGATAATTAATCACTACAACAAATAATAAAAATCGGGTAAGAGGTACCTTGGAACTTTTCCTCATCACATCGGATTCGCTACGTTCATACTCCCTGCTTCGGACTCGCTACGCTCATACTCCCTGCTTCGGACTCGTTTCCCTCGTCTTTAGAATATACAAATCGCCAAATTTATACGGCATTATGTCTTCAGACTCGCTTCGCTCGTCTTCAGATAGTAAATACATCTGTTTCATTCTCAGGTGTCACCCATACAGCACTGACCACGCTCAATGCTGCTTAACTTTTATGATTAAACAAAAATCATAGACATACTTGATGTATTGAAACGAAACTCAGTATACTTATTTATTACGTAAAGGTATATACCTATACTAAATTTCAACTCTTTTAGATTGTTTTCATTAGAATTATTAATATGTTTTCAATTTATTATTTCATTAGAATTGAAAGAACGAACCTATAACCTAGTAGAAAAAACTGTTTCATTTATAAAACCCCTCTAACTTGAATTACCTTGTTAACTCCATCATCTTGAGACAACATGACATTTGCAAATCCTCTTACACTGTTCCGAAGTCTACAGCAGGTTTACTAGATATGAATAGAAACGAATATAGTTCAAAATTGCCAATTGAATAACTTATTTTTATTTTTTATTTTTTTATTTTATTTTACAAAAGATTACACTCTTCCGAAGTCTACAGCAGGTTTACTAGATATAATGCGCTAAAACAGTTTAAGCAGAAAATAAAATTCCTTCTTTTGACATTGAGACTTGTTTTAACAGCTCGACGCGAGTAAAGCCACTTGTTGATTTTATTTCCCCAAATCGTATCAACACTAAATATTTGAATTACCTAAATATATTAGCTGCTGAGAAGAGTCCTTCGGATATAAGCATAGGATCCCAGGTATCCCAGTGCTCACGAGGAATGTCAACAGCTTTCCCCCTTGAAGCACTCTCCCGAGCAACCTGAAGCACAATATTAAACTACATAGTGCTATTCGGTAGTTTTAAGAGCAATATGACGGGATCAAAGTTTTCAAATAATTGTTAGTAGCACAGTTCTTCAAGGATGTATTATTAACTCTCTTAACACAAATCTTGGCACCATCAAATGATGTGATGGAATATGTTAAAACTCCATTAATGAGAATCCACCTAATTTTGGTGAGGTACGTCAAGTAAGTACGCCACAAAAAAATGGTGGAAGGGACAAATATGTAACGTCACACTGTGGACCTATTTTATTAAGATGGTTAGTAATTACTCTATTTTTCTCTTGATGGTACAAAAGGAAATATGACAGGTACTAAATCTAAATAAAAGATTGAAAATTGTCTGAGCAATACTCACTTGATAATATGACACTACTCTTAAGGCAATAGTTGCTACATATAGCGAATTAGTTATAAAGTCTATCACATTCCACATATCTGCTACATAATCTTCTAAACCTACGTCCCATAATTGTTTCACCTCACTCCAAATTAGACCTACAAATAGACATTAACAATATAAATTGTTGAGGTTTATATATATATATAAACACACACACACACACACACCATATATATATATATATATATAATATATATATAATATAATATATATATAATATATATATATATATATATAATATATATATATATAATATATATATATAATATATATATTATATATATATATATATAATATATATATATAATATATATATATATATACATACATAAGTTTTTTGCAAAACGTATTTCTCATGATCAGGACCTCTGAATTGGATTGATGTCGTGGTGTCCGATGTTCGACTCCCGCCATGACTCCTATCCCATTAGCGAATTTTTTCCAACGGAAAATCGTTAAAAAGTAGATAAGAGAACAATGAAAAACGCTGACTCACCTACAACCCAACACAGGATAAACCATTCGACAATGGAAGGTAATGACCCTCGCTTGGAATGAGTTACTTTGGTAGAATGGTGGTTGTCACTACCTCCCGTCCAGTCCAATAATAATTCTATCCTTTGACTAGCCAGTATTAGAAGAACTGAAACAAATCAAACAAAAACTATGGTAACGATTCTAATCTTAGAATTATACTATATATAGAAGGAGCACTATTGATAAGACGAAAGCCGGTTCACTGGTGCACCTAAAGTGCACCCTAACAAATACAATTTTTCTTAAAAAAGTTGGCAATACTTCCGGTCTGAATTATTATGATCTATTATAAATATTGATTATTCATAAATACAACAAAATACGGTGCATTAAAATCTAAAAAAAAATTAAATTGTAGTGTAACGTATTTATTAAAAGTAGTCCTCGTCAACTAAATGTAGATTCTTGTATTCCGCCACTCTTTTGCCATCTAAGACCGGTTATTAATACTCAGCAGGTGTTTTAAGTTATAATGTTCTTTACGATCTTCTTCGTTAATAGATAATAATGTTTTGTTGTCAGGTCGGCAGCATTACTTAGGTGCACCAGTCAACCGGCTTTCGTGTTATCAGTGGAATTACATTGTGTAGGCGTATTACATAAGTAGGCGTACTACCCTAACAACGAAACATTATTTAAATGTGTTGTAATATCCACTAAAGAAAAAGATCTTAAGTAACGAATAAAATAACCTGAAAACCTTGCTTAATACTAAATAAAATTACTCTTAGATAGCAAAAGGGTAGGGGATTATGAGAATCTACATTTAGTTGACGAGGACTACTTTTAACATAATTGTAATTGAAAACGATAAAACACACTTTAAAATACAATACATACGTATTTTATGAATATTCCATCATTAAATAATAATAGAACATGATAACTCAGCAACCGGAAGTATTGCCAACTTTGTTATCAGAAAATTGTATATTGTTACGGTGGCAGCATTACTTAAGACCACCTGTGAACCGGCTTTACTGTTATCAGTAAAGACAGTAAAGTTATTATGTTCCTTCTATATATAGTATTATTCTAAGGTTTTTATGAATGCAATAATTTTTTTGACATGTTAAATTATAGTCCTGAATTTTCAATGTTGACAGCCTATACAGATTCCTGCAATGACGTCACACGCCATTCATAAAAAGTCAGGTTATAACCTCCAAATGCGTTTGGTTTGTTTACATCGAATTAAATCACCTTATAAATCTTTAACATTATTTTATGATTTATTGCAATTAATGGCAGTAAATGACGTCATAAAAATATTTTTCTAATAACAAAACTAAATCTACTAATTAGCTTGCTTGACGCAGGCTTAATTGATCTTTTCCACCTTAAACATTATCTATGATCTCTTTTAACAATTTTCAAAAGTTCAGTAATAGTGATAGTAATTAGGGAGAGATGAGATCACCTAGCAAGTTGGCTACGTTGTTGGGCCCTATTTGCTTAATCATTTAGATTGAAGATAGTGTTCTTTATTATGAGTCCTAGTGCAGGTATTTTGCGTCTAATCCATAGGAAAGCCGTGGCTTTAGTATAAGTTCCTATAGCTTTGAACAGAAACAACACGTGCCCCACTGCCAGACTAGACTTTCCTGCTCTCAAAACCATAGGGCAGAAACATATATATATATATATATATATATAATATATATATATATATATAATAATATATAATATATATATATAATAATATACATATAAATATAATATATATATACATATTATAAACTACTACAATTGAGAGTCCAAAATGTTGCCTAAATCCAGGTTTAACTATGGTTAAGGATCTATTACGAGTTGCACAGGCTCAGCCAGACAGGCACATCCAGACATCGCACAGGCTCGTAACCACTGGTTTAACGTCTCTTTTGAGGGACAAAACGTGAATGGCTATTTATCTATTGCCTAAAAATCTTAGAGGCTCTGACCAGGATCGAACCCGGACTGTCTGGTTAGCTGGCAAACATGCTAACCATTACACCACCCCTTCTTTCAAAAGATCATACTCACATAAAAATGTAAAATTAGACGCTGAATGACAAATGAATTTGATGAATGGCTTCCTTAGAGTCTGGCCAGGCTTGGAGTGGGGCGCTATCATGTACATTATCGAGAAGACTGGAAACATTGAGCCTATCCTTATGATCTGTAAGGCTTGAAGTACCATGTTCTGTCGCCTAAAACCTGGTAACCCCTCATACCATATAGATGCTAACAGCTGCTGCACATTTGGATGAGACACGAACTGAAACAATCAATTGCACTTTAATAAGGTGTAGTGTAGGTAGTGTGTTTGGTGAAAATTAGTACGTGAAGTCTCTCTATAAAGCTTTTTAGTTAAATCGAAACCGGGTTTTAACCTAAAGGTCATCATAGTGCCGGAGAGAAGAATGTATAGATGTAATTGAGTCTTATGATATCATGATTGAGATACATATCACGTCATGCCTTATGATATCATGATTGAGATACATATCACGTCATGCCTTATGATATCATGTCTTAGTCATGATATCATAAGACTCACTTATATCTTCATATTCTTCTGTCTAGCGCTGATGATGACCTTTAGGTTAAAAGCTGGCTTTAATTAACACACAATGTGGACACTCTTTTCATGTTAAATATAATCAATTACAATTGAATTAGAAATACCAATAATCATTGAGCCTTTAAAATATTTATCATACTTATATTTATTAAATTATTAAAAAGAGAGTAATTTGAGTCTACTATAATAATAAAAAAATATGATGTCTCTCCATATAAATAAAACTTTATTGGCGAGGCACTTTCAACACTCCAAGAAATCATCATCAGTGCACATCGTTGACTTGTTGTAAAAAAGAGTGAGTTCATGTTTCATTATGGTGATTCCACAGTGAGATTCAACGGTTGTAAGAAATGTAGGTTGAGCGTGCAGGTTGTATTTTTTTAAATAAATGAGAGAGAAGTTACGTTACCGGCTTGGTGTATCAAATTTTGATATCAAAATCTTTTGATTTCAATTCCATCAAAAGATGGAATTGAGGGAAATTTCATTTTTGACGCCATCTCACAGGTAGTTCCTTTAACCGCCGGTAGAGTGCTGTGCTGTGGCGTTTTCAATTTTAAAGCTTTAAGACTTTCCCGCTATGAGTGGTCCGTGTGGTGCTGCCACCTAGTGCCGAACTGGCGAGGCTCAACTCTGAGTTTTATCTAATTGTAGATTTGGGATTTGAGATTCTCAGTCCCGTCTTCACTAATTTCAGTGGTTACCCATTCTAATGGATTTTCTCATCTTCTTTGGTTTTTTGTGTTTTCCTAGCTAATTAGGAGGTGTTATTTTCTCTTATTCACTTCAGAATAGTTTATTTCTTTACGATTTGTCCTCGAGTGGCAACACTGATTTTTTTGTAACCTTAACGAAGTGTTACCTTTTTTTTGCTTTTTGCCTTAGAATAATACTATATATAGAAGGAGCACAGGACCGTAAACACAATGTAATTCCACTGATAACACGAAAGCCGGTTTGACTGGTGCAACTAAGTAATGCTGCCAACCTGACAACAAAACATTATTTTAAATATGTGTCATAAATATCTATTAATGAAGAAAGATCGTAAAGAACAAATATAATAACTTAAAACACCTGCTGAGTATTTAATAAAACTGGTCTTAGATGGCAAAAGGGTGGCGAAATACAAGAATCTACATTTAGTTGACGAGAACTACTTTTTATATATAATTTTAATAAATACAATGAACTACAATTTAAAATGCATAAAATATTGTAATGCACCAATATTTATATTATTATTTTATGAATAATCAATCATTAATTAATAATAGAACATAATAATTCAGCAACCGGAAGTATTGCCAACTTTTTTTTAGAAAATTGTATATTGTAAGGGTGGCAGCATTACTTAGTTGCACCAGTGAACCGGCTTTCGTGTTATCAGTAGTGCTCCTTCTATATAAAGTATTATTCTAAGCTTTTTGCCGAAAACTTTTGCCGTGTTGGCTGTTTCTTTCTTTATTTTCATTGATTTGGATAATTTTAAGGTAAATTTTATTATTTAAATACCTTCATTTGAGTTTTAATTTACTTTTGTCCGTTTGTCTCAGCGGTCCTTACAGTTTTTGGTTATTTTGTCTAGTTGTGTCTGAAAGTGACCGGTTGGAGACCGGCGAGCCTGTTCTGTCTTTCTTTTGAGTCGGAGTAGCTGTGGGACCAGTCAATATTCTTTGGAATGCTGTTGAACACTCTAATTATTGCCGTACCGGTGAGTTTATTTTTTTTTTGTATTGGTAGCCAAGCCAAGTTTGGTGATGTGTTACTGGATTTAATTTTGTATATCTTTGAGCCCTGTTGAGGCCTTATTTTGATGCCAAGGGATTACAGTTTCAGGTTGGGACCTGAAATCTGAGTAAGGACCCGTTTAGTCACTTTGGGTCTGGGATTACCTGATTGGAGCGTCACAAGATACAGATTCTGGTTATGCGGACAGAAGGATTCAAATATATATATATATTTATACCTATATACATCTTTTTTTGAGTGACATATGCCAGTTACAGTTTATTCTGTACCTTAATAATCATATTAATTTTGTTAATAAGTTTACTTCATATGTTAAGTATAGCCTTCCGAAAGGAAAATAAAACTTTTAACGTAAACTGTAAGCACTTATTTACTTCTGGTACCATAAGTAACCCGGTTAGGTTCGTGGTGAGTCACCTGGTTAACGGGTACTCCTTAATATTTAGACTGGGGAGTTTCAATTTCTTTTACGGGGTTTTTTTTATTAATAATAAATATTGTTTAATGTATTCTATTTGTATTATCTTGCCTAGAGATTTTAGAAATTTCATTATATATTTTGAAGACTCTATTCTGCGTCATTATTTATCTATTTAGGTCTACCGAACCCACTTTACGAGCTGCTGTGCAGTCATCCTTTTGGAATAAGGATGTGATGATTTATACGTCCTGGGTTTAGGGCACAGTGCATCACTTTCTAGGCGTTCATTAAACATTTTGCATGATAAATTCACATTTTAATAACTATGTTCTCTCATAGATAGCGGGAGATGTATGAAATAGATAGTAAAAATATTAGATCTAACAACTGGGATAAAATGAGAGTTAGGTAATTTAAAATACTTTACTCCTGAAAAAAGGAACAATTTACTTTTGTAAATGATTTGTCAAAAGCAACTATTTTGACTTACCTTCTTCTGTCTCAATTTAATAGCAAGTTTTAGACGGTTCAGATGCATTCTATCACCATGTTCAAATGCAGGTCCCCTGGGATCATGATTCAGTAGGACTTCAAGCTCGTAGGAACTTCTCGTGTGATCAAGCAAAGCAGTGGCGAAGTCCTGACATTGCTTTCGTAACTCCTTTAACAAACAAAGTATATCTAATCAGTAAAAAATAGGCCATGACACTCTTGGCCGCTTCGCAGCTTCATTCTTTTCCTGTATAAGGTTGTCGTATTTCAAGTTTTAGTAAGTGGCATACTGCCAGAATATTAGGAAATGTGTAAATGAATTAAACAAAAACCATGATAAGTTTACATAAAAATATTTATGGGTCAATCCATTTCAAGTGATCCAGAGATGTTGCTCGAAAAAAATAAAAATTGATATTTTTTTTTCTGTGTTGGTCCTACCCATAGGTAGTTCAAAACGCCTAGCATTCATATTTTCTACAGCCTCCTTCATTTTCAAAAATCAATTTTCAGTTCCCAAGATACCCAAATTTTGCGTTTTTTGCTAATTTTTGAGGCTTAATATTTCGGCTTTGGCTTAACCTAGCTTAATGAAACTGGTCTCGTTTCAAAGTGTCTTCTTTAGGCTTTACATAAAAACCAATATTTTTTTGTTCTACTGCTGCTAATCTACTTGTGAGTTTGCAAAATAAATTTGGCCACAGAGACTGAAAATATTTTTAACAAGGAAGATAATATGGAAAAATTGAAAATATTTTTGGTTATAAGGTGACCATAAGGCCTAATATGTTACATATTGTTTATTTTGGTTTTGAAGTACTCTACAGCGTTTTTAAAATCAGCAGTTTTTCAGTTTAACGATTTCACAAAAATATACTGATTTCTATTGAAAATAGGGTTTACCCTGGGGTTTCTTTGCTAATAAAACATAGGTAAAGGTATAGTTAAAGGTATTTTGACCAAAAAGTCGAAAAAGCTGTTCGATTACCATAAAACTTAAAATATGACCAGTAAACCACATATTTCAAGCGTGGAGTCGTTTTAGAAGTTTTTAGGCTTGCGAGTTGAAACAAAGTGGTCCAGAGTCGATACGACCACTCAAAGCCAGAGTACCTGTGTTCGAATTCTTTTTTAGTTATAAACTTCCATAATGTAAAAAAACGATAAAAAAATATTGTCCCCACCAGGATTTGAAAATAATGAAAAAGTGTATTTTCAGTCTTAGTGGTCAAATTTATTATGCAAACTCAAGAGTAGATTAGTTTAAAAATAGGTTCTTATGTAAAGCCCAAAGAGGACAATCAAACGAGACCTGTTTCATTAAGCTAAGTTAGTCCAAAGCCGAAAATTGGCAAATTTGGGTGTCTCGGGAACTAAAAAGTGATTTTTGAAAATGAAGGAGGCTGTAGAAAATACTAGGCGATTTGGTCAAACGATTAAGTTAACATAAATGCTATTTTTAATTTTCTTCATTTATTCCGTAGGTGTATAGGAATAGAATTGTGTTAGCAAAAAGTCCAAAACAGAGATGTTACTGGAATTATCCGTTTTTGGTGTTTTAAGGCCTCCTGAAAGGTTTTCTCAAAGTTTTCTGTCTGTATGTGTGTGTGTCTGTGATAATCGTAGTCAGTGTCTTTTTGCTAGAGAGTTTGTACAAAAATCAATCTTTAGATGCAGTTGTGCTATCCGGAATTTTTTCCGGATAGGTTTTTTTTTTAAATTTGCTAAGAGAATTAGGGGAAATATTAAAAAGCCGAATGTGATGTGATCGAATTTTTTTTAGAAAATTTTTGATCAGCAGAGCCAACTACAGTATTAATTTTTCCTAATCATGTTGAACAATCTATCTATTTTCAATACAAATGTTTTTTTTAATTTAATTTTTATCTTGTATATGTATGCTGTGTATGCAACTTATAGTAAATAAGCAGCATCATATTGTATTTTTTTATACATACATTATGTTTCTCTCAACATATTAATCTTCTTGTTTTTTTTTTACTATTTTTATACTTAAATATAAAAAAATACACTTATAATGAAATTATAAAAGTGAACTTGACCTTTCCAGAAACTATGTTATAAAAACTTTTCGTAATTATATTATTTGGAATCAAGCCATAAAAGTTATGACAAACGGCATGTGAAAAGTTTGAATTAATTAAACCTTTTTAAGTGGATCTGAATAGGCCTGGAAACTTGGAAGGTGTACAGATTCAAGTCACATAAAGAACATTGCGATATTATTAAAACAATGCCGTTTATCAAGAACTTTTTGTGTAGCCAAATTCGATAATATAAAACTTTAAATAAAAACCGGGTTCAGGGTACTTCAAAACCTTTCCTCACTACATCGGAATTGCTTCGCTTATTCTCACTTCTTCCATTGTCCACCAACTTCGTCTTTACACCAATAAGCTTTAATTTAACTCTGAGCAGAGCCGGCTTTCGACATAATGGCATCTACAGTGCCGGTGAGATGTTGAGTCTTTCAATTCTTATAGTCTGACTCCAAGAATTGAAAGACTCAACATCTCACCGGCACTGTAGATGGCACTATGTCGAAAGCCGGCTCTGCTCAGAGTTAAATTAAAGCTTATTGGTGAAAAGACGAAGTTAGTGTTGTTAATGTTGTAGATCATTCCACGGCGCTCACTGAAGTTATGTATTTATCAAGTTTCGAGGAATAAAGAGAACAAATTATTTTTTTATCGCAATCCATGTAGGTAAGACATTTATGATTTTGTTTATTATACGTCCTACACAAGTGACGATGCCAAATTTTGGGAAATAGGTTAGTGACGCATACGTACCTGGTACTCAGTCTTAAATTCATGTTCCATAAAGGACAGTCTCCTAAGCTCCCAGGAGAGCTCGAAGGCTGTTAGTATAGGATCCTTGGACGATAAAGCTATTAATGAAGGAGATGCTAGTGCTCTGTATGCGTTTATCCTAGACCTCGAATGCCTCAGTGAATCTTCTTGTCTGCTAGTAACACATTCTTCGCACCCGCACCTTAAAAATATCATATTAATACTGAGTGATCTCTTGTGGAATGTAGGCAAGACTAATGACTGTGAATAAATGTAAGACTGAGAATGTAAATGTAGTCTCTTGTAGACTAAGACTCTTGTAGACTAATAAGAGTAGTAGACTAATGAGAATGTAAATGTAGTCTCTTGTAGACTAATGGTAAATTATCTCTTGTAGACTAATGAGAATGTAAATTAGTCTCTTAGACTAAAAGAAATAAATTAGTCTCTTGTAGAACTAATGAGAATGTAAATGTAGTCTCTTTAGACTAATGAGACTGTAGTCTCTTGTAGACTAATAAGAATATAAATGTAGTCTTGTAGACTAATGAGAATAAATTGTAGAGAATGTAAATGTAGTTCTCTTGTAGACTAATGAAATGTAAATGTAGTCTCTTGTAGACTAATGAGAATGTAAATGTAGTCTCTTGTAGAGAATGTAAATGTAGTCTCTTGTAGACTAATAAGAATATAAATGTAGTCTCTTGTAGACTAATGAGAATGTAAATGTAGTCTCTTGTAGACTAATGAGAATGTAAATGTAGTCTCTTGTAGACTAATGAGAATGTAAATGTAGTCTCTTGTGACTAATGAGAATGTAAATGAGTCTCTTGTAGACTAATGAGAATGTAAATGTAGTCCTCTTGTAGACTAATATATTATGAAGACTGTATTAATGTAACTAATGAGAATGTAAATGTAATCTCTTGTACTCTCTTGTAGACAAATGAGAATGTAAATGTAGTCTCTTGTAGTCTATTAGAGCTACAGTGATATCAAGTTCAAAATCCAACTTGTGGCAACCGCGTCAAAACGATTGTCAAATTTAATTTTTCCCATTTTGAAAGTTATCTATAGATAACTACTTCCATGTATGATATCTATAATTCATTCCAAGAAGTTTAGCATAATAAATACAGGTACGTATACAAAAAATGTTCCTTACTTGTACCAAACCCATTCCTTATGGAATCTTAAAATTTCTAAAGATTTCTCTTAAAATCGCAAAAAACTGGAATTTGTGCAATTTTCTAATATTTTGAGAGAACGCATTCATATGTAGGTCCTCACTCTGGATGGGCAGACTATGCTTTTCCTTCATAATGAAAGGTATATTTTTTAAAAAAAATTGATTTGAAGTAGTACAAAATGAGTCAAATAATGAAAATGAATAAATAATAAAATAAATAAAATAGTCAAATAAATAAAATGAGTCAATAAAAAAATAATAAAATAAATTAATTTAAAATTAATTATCTTATTTAGATAATTTAGATGAATTATATATGCATTTAAAGTCACTAAAAGAGGAAACGTAATCACGATACTTGGGAAACAGTTCACCCAAATAAAAGGTTACTCCATAAATAATAAATAAAATAGATAATAATATAAAATAATAATAAATAGATAAATATAATAATATAATAATAAATAGATAATAATATATAAATAATAATAATAGATAATAATATATAATAATTAAATAATATAATATAATAATTAATAATAATAATATATAATAAGATAATAATATATATAATAATAATAGATCACTCAAATTATTTGAATTGCGGCGAATACTATTTTTAAAAGTCTAGGATGATTGTATTACCAACCTAACATCATGAGGCATAGGAAGAGTGGCTCCCCTGTCTAATAGTATCTTAATAATTTCATAATTATCTCTATGAGCTGCTAATATCAAAGGAGTTATATCCGGTGTGAATGTCGCTGTGTCAGCTGGCAGCGCTTCCCAGCTCTGAAACATCAATTGTCAAGTATAATATTACATCAATTATAATTATAAAATTTGCAAGAAAAATAGTCTTTAATTTTCTTAAAAGTTTTGTCACGTCAAGAAAAACGCCTCGAAAATGTTTAATCGCGAATAAAGATAAGGACTTCTTTTTCTTTACCTTAAAAATCCGCATCAGGCAGCACCTGCCAAAGTTGTGCTGCTTGGAAGATGGTAATTTTCCAACTGTAGTAACCTTCGAAGAATCAGCTACCGTCGATTCTTGCTGTTGGATAGGAATATCCCTGGACCGGTTTCGGCATAACGCCATCATCAGCAGGCGGGGCAACACTCGAGCTCTCAACTAATAAAGTTATATCAGTGATTAACTTCTAGTCTCAATGAGCACGACGAGCCCTCTGAAGATCTTCAGAGGGCTCGTCGTGCTCATTGAGACTAGAAGTTAATCACTGATATAACTTTATTAGTTGAGACCCCGCCTGTTGATGATGGCGTTATGCCGAAACCGGTCCAGGGATATTCCTATCCAACAGCAAGAATCGACGGTAGCTGATTCTTCGATTGCTTCTTCAACTTGCGGTAAATACAACCGCAAGTTGTATTGTATTTCAATTTTAAAAATTGAAAATTTGATTAATCGACACAAAATTTGACATAAATGTACATCTATAAGTCAAAATTTCATTCAACATTGGTGGTCATTTTTAAATTATTGACTATTATATTTTATAATTTTAACGGCAGATAACTCCTTTTAATGATTTTCAGCGTTCGATATATCGTATGATATCGAAACTTAGAGTAAATAGTGCAGGCTTAATAGGCATTTAGCCCTAATAAAGGTGACTGAGAGCCCAATATGTGCAATATGTGAAGACAATGAGGAAGAAACAGCCTATCATTATTTGGCAACGTGTGAAGGGTTTGGAAGGCTCAGGTTTCAAATATTTGCAACTGGAACGCTACTGAAAGAGGAAATGGAGTCTCTAAGATGGCAGGACATTCTTACTTTCATGCATCGTAGCAGGAGGTTCGACGAGGAGAAAGTAGTGGAAGTACAGTGATAGGTGGTTGACTTCGGGGTTGGTGGAAAGGACCCAATGGTGTGGTATACCATTGGTATACCACCACGCTTGACTACTGTCCACTCTTACTACTACTACTACTAGAGTAAATAGTAGTAGGAATTCACAGCAATTCAACTTGTCGAGCGCAGCAAGACCGAAGTAACAACAGTTTACGCTTTGGATAATCATTAAAATTCTAAGGACCAGCAACACACGAGTTCGATCTGTCGAAGACTCTAAATAAACATCCTGTATTCCATGCAGCTACTTTTTAAAATTATTAAAGTAGCATAAGAAACGCGAAACTCCAAAAATATTATACATAATTAAAAAAATATCAGAATTAATCTATCTATAACAATTATTTTTAATCGTTTAAATTATTTTTTTTACTGGTAAAACAAACAGAAGCTGAGATCACTTCAAACCTGTAAACTAATTATTAATAACATTCTTATCATTTATTCTTGAAAATTAATAATAAAAATATAGGAAATAAAGAGCACTTGAAATATTGCACTCGTGACTCGAAAATATTTGATTAAAAGCTAATTTTGTTCTTTATGAGTCAGAAATTGATTTAAAATAGGTAGGTATACTCCAGATATTACATTACAGATGATTTTCATGATATATTGCTGTAAAAATCGAACAAGGGGCATCCGGCCTCTTTGCTGCTCCACTTTGCGACCTCCGCGTCTCTTTGTGGTCGCTTCGCGGCCACATGGTAGTTGTACTTTATCAGTTCGTCATACTACAGGTTTATATAAGTGGAATGATGCCAAGATATAAGCGAATTTTCAAATGTATTAGTCCAAAAACGTGATTTGTTTACATTATGTCAATCAATGACACAATGTTTTGTTTGACATATATATGTCAATCTATAAAACCGGAACTAATACTGATAATAAAATGAAACTTGACACACTCGTAATAGTATAAGTGTAAACAATTTTACCTCAATCTAAACATTATATGTAGGTGTGTGATTTTTGACATTTTTGTGAGTTAATGACGTCTCACGTATTTAATAAAGAATAGGGTACGGGACATTAACAAGGTTGATTTTCGTACCAAGTTTCATTTCAATCCGAGAAGCGTTTGAAAATTATCTTGTCCTATAGAAACGCATGGGAACAAAAATCTCCTACATACAGGGGCGGACTGGCCATTGAGGACGAGGGCGGAAGCCCTCCTGGGGCCTCTCAGCCAAAAAAAAAAACTTAAAGAAAAACCGACGAAAATTAAAAAAGATTAACATATTTAATATTTGTATTTATTTACTCAAAAATGTAAAAGCTTTACAAATAAACACACAAAAATTGTCAATTAGAACACCTCTTAAAAACGAAAAAAAAAAATTAGTCTACGAACAAAAACAGAAACAAAATTAACGTTTTTAAAGAAACCTTATGAAGGTTTTACACAGATTGTTTTTTGAACACGCTACATTACAGTAATGGCGGCAATATATGAATTACTTTTACGTCCTAGGAGTTTTTTTACATTCATTATTGTCCTCGGAGGTGGAAAGTACTAAATAACCTCTTATAACAATAATGATTGGCTTCTCATCCTAAAAACGGTCCAATAAAGTGCTCAATTACGTACTACCTCAAAAAAATATATATTTGTCAGATGAGGATAATTGTATCCGAATGGACTCGGTATGTGTAAACTAAATAAATTACATAAATTTTAAACTAAACATTATTACATTTAATTTTTAAATAAATTATAATACATTAAATAAATTATTTCTTTTAATTTAAAATGTATGTTTTTTAAACTTTTAAAAACAATTTATAATGCGGAACGTGTTAAATATCTAAATTGCAATAATTAAAGATGAAAAAGTGCACAAGTACAGAAGCCGCTTAATCAGTCTCCTTTTGGTAGGAAGCAGCTCCAATCTGTTTTAAGACCAATAAGTTGTCTATAAAATAAACTCTCGTAGGTTCTTAAAATCAATATATGTCACTTAATAATTTGATATATACCATGATAGCAAAACCAATGCAATGTTATCAATAAAAAGTTACGTAAAACTTTATATTTTATCAAAATTGTGTTACCTTTATGTTATCGCATGACGTACCTATATTGAATTAGTATTCAACGTCTATTTTTAGTTCTCAGCGTCTAGGTGGTGGATAATATGCATGGTAGCAGACTCTGCCTTGTCGAGTTTATCAAGCACGACTAAACTTAAAACATCTATATCTTATGCCATACGCAAGAGTTAACGTAAGAAATCTTGTAGTCATCTTAAATGTTCAGTATTTATTACAGAGAAATAACTTACTTTCAGAAAAAAGTTATTTCATTGTGATAAGTTAAATTTTGTGGAACAATTTTGTTACCTTCATTTATTTTTATTGTTATCTTTGAGTTTTTTAATTTTGTATTTTCTTATTTGTTTGTCCGGCACTGATGATGGCCACTTGTTAAGTTGAAAACGCTCTGCGTAATTTGTAATTAAACAAAGTTTTTTGAGAACTTAATTTTAATTTATCTTTATTCTCCCTCATTTGTACCGTAGGCATAGTGGAAATGAAATGTGTTTGCATTTAAATTCCAAAAGTGAGATTCCACCTGAATTATTAGTTTTAGGTGTCAGACCTCCTGAGTGGTTTCCAAAAAGTGTCTGTATATGTGAGTTTGTTTTTATCGTAGCTACCAAAGTAAAAGTGTGCTTAAAAGTGGAAAAAAACATGGTTTTCGTGGCTTAAAAACATTTTCCTAACATTCTCCTTAAGGGTTCCTTGAGGAAAATGTTAGGAAAATGTCTTTGAATGCGGGCCTAAGTGTCAAGTGTCATCTAATTTGTCGACATTATTTCAATCTCTATCGAATGACTTGTATATGTTTCTTTTAAAAAAATGTTCGAAAAATAATCTAATTGAATTGTAATTTTGTTCAAGTATATCCCTTACTTGATGAATAATTACACTAATTGGCTTTCACCTATGTTAATGAATTTATCTACTCCTTGTATTGTAAGTTCTACATGCAGTCTTGTTATCTCACACTGTAAATGTACTTTTCTCCCTAGGGAGGAAAAGTGAAAGTGTTGCCAACTTGACAGAATTTTTTAGTAAAATTTTTAGGAATTTTAGGAAATTTTTAGGATTTTTTCGGTGTTATGTTGGTACTACGGGTAGAATATACAATATACACACGCTAATGTTTAAATTACAAATATAGCATTACACATTATTCTATTGACAGCTTACAATAAATAATGTGAAGATAGTGGCTTTATTTTCTCTTCATCAGAGTAATTGACATGGTAAGAATAAACTAAACTAACACAATAACAATTAAGGAGCTGGAGAATATATTAATAGTTGTTAGTATTTGTTCTCTAGTCGTAGATAAAATTTATTATGCAACAAGGGATGAAAGTTTTCAGCTCTCGTATTATCTCCCTCGTCAAGCCTCGGGAGCCAAAATGTTAGTTAACTCCCTCGGCAAGCCTCGGGAGCTAACTGGTTTATCTCCCTCGGCCTACCGGCCTCGTGAGCTAATGAAGTTTCCTCCTTCGGCGCTGCCTTAGGACGAAACTTTAACTTGAGCTGTAAAACTTACTTTCAACCCTTGTTGCATATATAACTATTTCTAGTTTGTTACGCTAGAGAGTCAAAAGTTGAAACAAAAAACAATTTTCTGGTCTCGTGGATTTTTTTTAAATATCATAAAAAGTTAATACGTCTGGAAAATATTATTTAAATGTCACTTATTAAAAAAACACCAAAGTTGCAAAGTTTCATATTTATTGTCAGCACTGGTTCAATTTTTATCGAACGACATGTATACCTAATTTAATATTTAGGTCTAACTATACTATCTATGGAAAACCGTGGTTTTGTGACATCGTTAATAATTCATAAAAAAATTCAATTAGTCATTGAAAATAAATATAAATTATTATAGTTTTTATAGTCTTAAACGGTTAAAATTTTAGAAAACTTGTTAGCACTCATTACGTTAGTTAGAGACAGACGTATATTTTATTAATGCTCATACAAAATCGGAAACGGGGTTACCTCGGAACTATTCCTCATTACATCGGATTCGCTACGCTCATCCACCCTATTTAGGACTCGCTTTGTTTGTCCTCAGATAATAGATATATCCGTTTTATTCCCAGCTGTCACCCATTGAGGCAATGACCATGCTCGATGTTTCTTAACTGTTTTTGGGTGCTGAATCAGATAAAACCAGTCCAGAGGCGATACGACTACTCAAAGCTAAGGTTCACAGGTTGTAATCTTGGTACCGGCAATAATTTTGTATAATCTTATTTACAGTATGTAAGTTTATAACTTCAAAATAATTCTGAATTAACCTGAGTAGTAACTAGACAACTTGTTATTTAATTTTTGCTCTTCAATGTAAGCCGTGCAGTGTATAACCTATGAGATAATATGAGCATTTTTGCTATTTAATGCAATCCGTGCAGTGTATAACCTATAAGATAATATGAATTTTTGCTATTTAATGCAATCCGTGCAGTGTATAACCTATGAGATAATATGTGCATTTTTGCTATTTAATGCAATCCGTGCAGTGTATGACCTATAAGATAATATGAGCATTTTTGCTATTTAATGCAATCCGTGCAGTGTATAACCTATAAGATAATATGAGCATTTTTGCTATTTAATGCAATCCGTGTAGTGTATAACCTATGAGATAATATGTGCATTTTTGCTATTTAATGCAATCCGTGCAGTGTATAACCTATGAGATAATATGTACATTTTTGTTGAAAAATTAAATAACAAGTTGTGATTTGGCCCAAAAAGTCCTTTGATAAAAAATAATAGGTAAAATTTCGAGGTTAATAAAGCACATCGCATCAATACAGCGGCATATTTATAATATTTTTAACATTAAAATATTATAAAAGTTATGAACTCTTTTGTTTAATTTTGCATAATTTGTATAGTTTTGCATTATTTTGAGTAGGAAGAAGCCTCAATCACATCTGAGGCAAACACAGTTCTCTAAACATTTATACGAATAGATGTGATCTTTTCATGTACATAATTAAATTTTAATGAACTTCTCTTGTATTTAAATTTTAAGGTTATCGGAAAGGAAGCCTCGTACCAAGCTTGTTTTCTTTAAAATCAGCTGAAAAATTATTGAAAACATATTCAAATTATTTTCCCTTTAATCGAAGATTAACGCTATCATACACTCATCTCTTATCAGTTTTAACAACAATTAGATGCTTGGTTAAAACCAGACCAAGCCTCGTCACAGAAGTGAATTGTCTCTTTATGGTAGGAGGTGGTAATTTAAACTTTTAATTACCTTATTATAATACACCCGGTTCTCTATATTTTAAACAGTTAATTACTTTTATAAGCGATGCATCGATTAAACTTTCTCCAATAAATTCACACCAACCGATCATTCTTTTTTTTACACTTTATTACATCAAATTTTATAAATATTCAATAATTATTCGATTAATTAAATAAATACAAAGTTTGAATCAAATTAATTAATGTCTCAAATAACAAAAAAATAATTGAATGAATTCTCTTAATTAATAAAAAAATAAATTATAATATAAATAAATACAATCTATAGTATAAATTAACAAAAGTAAATAAAAATAAACATTTAAACTTTAATATTATTTTAATTTAAAAAAAAATCAGTTAAATAAATTATAGATCACTCATTAATTAATAAGTCATAGTTTAAATGAATTATAAATAATAAATCACAAGCTTTTTGTTGTAGTAATATTTGCAAGCGTTGACTTGTTATTTTTAAAGATTTAATTTAAAGAAAAAACAAAATTTTTTTGCAATTTTATTTTTTAGTTCTTTACGAAATCTCAGAGTTGTAAATTCGAATCTTACTAGTACATAATAGGTAAAATAGTTAAGATGAAGGTTGATTTGGTGTGGATGATTATAGTACTGTGGGTGTTGCAAGTGAAAGGAGAAAGGATCAACGTTACTATCGCCTATGCAGGTAAAAATGTATAGTACACAATATAATTGTGCGAGAGACACCAAGGAAATGTAACAAGCTAAAAGCAATGCTATTTGCTTGTTATATAATTTGGGTACTCATATGATTTGTTGAGCCTACAAGTGGGAACAGTGGTGGTTTCAGGGGGGGGGCACAGGGGGCACGTGCCCCCCCCCCAAACCCAAGAAGAAAAAAAAAATAAAAGAAAAAAAAATTAAAATTAAAAAAGTAAAATAAATAAAAAAATTATGAAAAATTAGAAAAAGTTATTGTTGAAGTATTGCTATTGATGACACAATACAACGAGGAAGATGCATGTTTGCCAAATATTTATATTTCCAAGTATTTTTATTTAAAAATAAACTACATTTAATGAATAATAGCACTTGCATTTTTTTAAAGTGCTCCAATTATTTTTAATTAATTTTTAAAATTCACTGTTGTTGTTGGGGCATGTTGTTTAAGGCGAGACCATATCCCATCACAGCGGATTTATTTAGAACTACTCAAGGTTTATATTTTATTCCTTAACGTACCTTTTATTTTCAGACTCCTAGCTGATTCTTTCTATTGAAAAACCGCTTCACAGTTTTTAGTAATCTTAAGTTCTAGCGGTAAATCACTCTTATCACCCGTTATAACAATAATTCATGTGTTATCACGGGCCTACTTTTCGTTAAATTTATAAAATTATTACATTGAATTTGAGGAAATAGTTATTCTTTAACTAATATGTACTAACTTTTTTAAAAAGGGATTAATAGAGCTTTTGCTTTAGTAATTTCAACGCCGAATACTGCTCAAAATTGGATTCACTCGTCCCGAAGTGCCTACTTAATTTGAACAAAAATAATTTGGAACTGCAATTATTCATGTGATATTTTACTAAAGATAGTGCAGACTAATAAAATAACTATTTACCCCAATTCTAAGCAATAATATCATATTTTGAACGTAAGCATGTAAAGTCTTTAGACTGATTTCATTTAACTTAAAGGTTCAAAAACATTGACAACGTCACCCCACAATTTTGTTGATTACCGGCCGCAATTTAATAGTATCGGTCCCTGAATAGTTTCATTCGATTCAGCATCCAAAAACACAACCAAAGATGTTTTCCCGGGAAAAAAATTTAACCTAAAAACTGTTTTTTTAAATATTGCTCACTAAGTAAACCAATTTAATGACGTCATACAAACCTGGTTTATTGAGCTTAAATAGGAATCCTTACGCGTATATTTAAAGTGTGTTACTTTCCGGTACTTTATTCATTCACTGAAAAATATTCAAGCAAAATTTTATTCTTAAATTAAGGTAAAAAAATTGAGTGATGTCGATTTGGGAGACAAGGTTGTTTCTAAGTGCTTCCTTCAAAATTTAGAATAAAACCTTATCGTATGGAAATTGTTGCTTTCAGATGGAACGTGTAGAAACATTAACATGTCAGCTTTAGATATGGCTTTAACTTACGAGGAGGAAACTTTGAACTTCATGATAAATTATCCTGATATTCACCATGCTGTTCAGCCTATTGATAGTACGTATTTATTTTTCTTCATTGCGTTTGAGAAACAAAGGAGGAAGAGATAACTGATCAGTATAAACAATCAAACATTAGTATAAACAATCAAACAAAGGAGGAAGATATAACTGATTAGTATAAACAATCAAACAAAGGAGGAAGATATAACTGATTAGTATAAACAATCAAACAAAGGAGGAAGATATAACTGATCAATATAAACAATCAAACGTTTTAGATTCAATTAAAGACAAACACGTGGCGAAAAATCAAACATGGGGTACCTCGAAACTTTTCCTCTATACATCGGATGTGCTACGTTCATCCTCCTTACTTTGGAGTCGCTTCACTCGTCTTCACATAGTAAATACATCCGTTTCATTCCCAGCAGTCATCCCTCCTGGCACTGATCACGCTCGATCCTGCTTAACTTTTTTGATCCAACAAAAATCATGGATATACTTTCGTATTGAAGTGAAACTTAATGTACTATTACTTAAAGGTATACACTTTTCAACTCAATTATTTTCTGATTATTTTTCTGAGGTCTTGAAAACACATGAAACGGATAATTCCGGTGTCATCTTGGTTTTGGATTTTTTTGCAAACACAATACTTTTCCTATATACCAACGGTATAAAGAAGGAACCACATTTACATGTCAGATAAACCGACAAGGTGTATCAATGTTTTGTCATTATAATCTTATTTCCTTTGGTAAACCTAATTATTCTGCATATTAAAATAAACACATTTTTGTTTTGTAGTAAATGGAAAAATAGATACAGACTTTCAAGGAAAGCGGTTAAAACTCAAAACTGCCGTATTCAGGCATGACGTTATGGTAGTCGAATCCATGTTTGAAATAAGTAAGTACACCTTTAAAATACTTTAAAAGTCGTTTGGAGTCAGTGTCACAATATATGACATACACAAGGATCTTGAATAAAGGGGATAACGTATTAAGGAACTTTTCTGACCCCGTAGAAGTTGTATGAGATAGAGAAATAGGAGCAAACTTACCTTCCCCGTGGTTATAATAAAAAAGGCGCCAAACGCAGGTAATGTAGCAAAGTTGTCGAGTTTTCTTCTCAACTTTCTTTTGTACTTCTAACGATTGTTACATTTGTGGTGCTTGTTAAGTCAATTGTGCTTATTTAATTTTAAATTTTGGACTATACTTTGCCACTTCAGTGAGTGATAATTTAAGCGTGTTTATAACCTTCTCAAGCAATAAACAATGAGAAACCAATAAAGAGGCATATTTGCCTCTAAAATTTAAGACCTGCGCTGTTATAAGGATTGTAAGCATGTCCTGTTTATACCAAGCATGTGCAGTTAGTTTTTGACGTGTGTGTCGTGTTGAATTCGCTCTATTTTTTGGTTTTCGACGAAGTCACTTTCTTGTATGGCAAATTGACTTAGTGCGTCATCCTCTTTATTCAAGATCCTTGAACATCTAGAAATCTTAAAATACCTTGATATTTTTATTTTATTGTAATCATACTTATAAAATATAAGTAAGTAAAGTATAATATAAGTAGATTAGACTTACTAGTATCAGCTAATAGATCTAATCTACGTCAAAGCTGAAACTACTGGCCCACAATTTTGATCTGCGTACTAGAGTTTAAACAAGTAATCCCCTTAAGTCTTCCCCTTAATCCTTACAAGTCTTCCTTTGTAATAAAAGTCAGAAATAATTCAGGAAGGGCATTATTAATAATTATTTTTCCTTGCATCCACAGGTAATCTATCGAATGTAGAATGCCGCAGATACGCATACAAGCTCATTAACGAGATCTGTCTACTTAGCACGCTAGAAATACCTCCAATAACTAACAACCAATTATTCTTCTGCTTAGAACTCTCCATGAAAAACTTTAACCAAGTAGTGATCAGAGCGGTCGATCTAGGTTGCTTTTGGGCCAATTCGACAAGGACAAACCGAGATCCTAACAGCCGATCACCTCCTCTAGATAAGTTTATCAGATACGTTGCAACGTGCAGTTCAAGTTATGTCTACCCCTCTGTTTTAATGTTAATGATTTCATTGGTTTTATATATTTAAATAATAATAAAAGTGTTCCGAATGATTTTTTTGGTTAGTTGGTTTATTTATTCTTAAAAAATAAATAGTAACTCAAAATATTATAAATAAATAAAAACAATAAAAAAATAAATAGAAAGGAAACGAGAACAATGAAAAATTGCTAATGCTATAACTTAGGTCCTTTTAATCTGATTTTTACAAACAAATACACGATTTATTTTTTCAAACAAACACACGATTTATTTTTACAAACAAACACACGATTTATTTTTACAAACAAACACACGATTTATTTTTACAAACAAACACTCGATTTATTTTTATAAACAAACACACGATTTATTTTTACAAACAAACACACGAATTTATTTTTACAAACAAACACCGAATCATTTACAACAAACACACGATTTATTTTTACAAACAAACACACGATTTATCTTTACAAACAAACGCACGGTTTATTTTTACGAACAAACACACGATTTATTTTCACAAACAAACCCACGATTTATTTTTACAAACAAACACACGATTTATTTTTACAAACAAACATACGATTTATTTTTACAAACCAACACACGATTTATTTTTACAAACAAACCCACGATTTATTTTTACAAACAAACACACGATTTATTGGAAATTTTGTTAGCTTAAAAAAATGTTTATCTTTAGTTTTACACACGACTAGTAGGGAACAACTTATTTTAAGAAATATAAAATCCATGTGATTTTCTAAAACATTGAGTGTGCGAAATTATCTGAAGAGCTCAGCCCTCGATAAACAAACTATGTTTTTTCTTCGTCATTAAAGTTCAGGCAGTACAAAAGTAGTCACTTTTTACAGGTCAGGCTCTTGGATTATAATTTTAAGCCATGAAAGAAATGGCGCATTATAAGTACAATTTATTTGTTGACTTGTATTAATTTACATGAAAGGATCACAAAGCTTATAGCTTATGCTTTAACAATAAATAAAGCACAGATGCAATATTGATGTCTTTCTTTCTTATTTTAATGCATAAAAAATATACCTCTTAGGCCTTATTTGAAACCTCTTTTTCACAAATATGAAAATAAATAAACAATATCGGGTACGGGGTACCTCGGAACTTTTCCTTATTACATCGGATTCGCTACGCTCATCCTCCCTGCTTTGGACTCACTTCGCTCGTCCTCAAAAATACAGTTCGCCAAATTATACTGCAACATGCTTCTGAATCGATTCGCTCGTCTTCAGATAGTAACTGCATCCGTATCATACTTAGCGGTCACCCATACAGCACTGACCACGCTAAATATTCATTAATGTTTTATGATCCAAAAGTATCATGGATATACTTGTCATGTTGAAACGAAACTTAGTGTACTTATTTATTAAGAAATGGTGTGCACTTGTATTAAACTCAATTGGACCATTTTATTGTTTTTTCCAAGTATGTACTTGTTCTAAATTTCAACTCAATTAGAACATTTTCCATTTTTTTTAAAAAAACGTACACAAGTCATTCAATAAAAATTAAACTAATGCTGATAACAAGTTAAAACTTAGCGCATATGTCAGTCTTATACATAGTCCGATCGCATTGTTTTTCCGCGTTTAATTATTTTTCGAAATTTTTGCTGAGTCATTGTTGCAGGTTAATGACGCCATAAAAAATATTTTCTGACCAGCACAACTACAGCGGTAGACTGATTTTTATAAAAAAAAAAATGATTTAATTGGATTGACATTAGGCACATATAGCTATGTAAAAGTCTAATATATGTGTCTGTTATCATCGTAGCTCCTACTGTATTTATGCTAGACAGTTGAAACTTTGTACAAAAATCTTTTGCTAAGTCAATTTCGCAGGTTAATGACGTCATAAAAAATATTTTATGAACAGCACAACTACAGCGGTAGACTGATTTTTGTACAAAATTTCAAATCTCTAGCATAAATACACTGTGCGCGACGTTGATAACGGACACACACACACACAGACAACTTTACGAAACCACTCAGGAGGCCCTAAAAACGCTTGAAACGGATAATTCCGGTTTCATCCCGGTTTCGGATTTTTTTTACAAACACAATACTTTCCTATACACCTACGGTATAATGAGGAAAAGTACAAATCCAAAAACAAAAAATCTAAGAACAATAACAAAATAAAATCGATTCTGAATTAGTTTAAAAATTAAGACCTCGGAATATAATAACGTGAAAAGTAATTTATCAATATTATAATAGACTAATTTCATTGGCAGGCTTTATTTCGCCCTAATTTATAGCGATAAAGAAGCAGGGTAAATTTATTACTCTGTTATCTCCGTATATTAATAATAGTTTAATCAGTTTGTTTATTTTAAAAAGAGGATTAGAGGCTCTCTACGAAAACTACTTAATTGACTATCTATTGATAATTAAGCAACTTTGTATTCAAGTATTCAGATAATAAGTTAGCGTTAAACTTCGTCAAATAATTTCATGAAATCTTTAATCAGAGTTTATTTTCATAAGAACTAAATAATTTACATAATAAAGTGATAGAGATGATTAGAATAACATTTGTATAGAAGGAGCATAGGACCGTAAACACCGTGAAATTACATTGATTTGCCGAAATCCGGTTTTCTTGTGGTCTAAGTAAGAGTAAGGGTTTACTTGTGGTCTTAAGTAAGAGTACTACCCTAACATCCGGTTTACTTGTGGTCTTAAGTAAGAGTACTACCTAACATCCGGTTTAATTGTGGTCTTAAGTAAGAGTACTACCCTAACATCCGGTTTACTTGTGGTCTTAAGTAAGAGTACTACCCTAACATCCGGTTTACTTGTGGTCTTAAGTAAGAGTACTACCCTAACATCCGTTAACAAGTACCTAACATCCGGTTTACTTGTGGTCTTAAGTAGAGTACTACCTAACATCCGGTTTACTTGTAGTCTTAAGTAAGAGTACTACCCTAACATCCGGTTACTTGGGTCTTAAGTAAGAGTACTACCCTACAACTACTAGCTACTAACAATAATATAAATATCTGCTCTGTGGAGTAATCCAAGAATAGATAAATAAATAGTCTCCCCACTAAAAAGTATATTAATAGATTTATTAGAGAGTTAACTTTCTGCCGCATCAGGCCATCATCAGTCATTCTCTGGAGTGCTAAGAACGATCGTTAGTAATGATCACTTTCCAATCTTTATAACACACTCTCTCTATAAACATACTTTTTAGTGGACAGACTATTTATTTATCTACCCTGACAATAATTTTTACTTTTCCTCATTTATACCGTAGGTATGTAGGAAAAATATTGTGTTTAGGAAAATATTCGAAACCGGGATGAAACCGGAATTATCCGTTTAAGGCGTTTTTAATGCCTCCTGAGTGGTTTTTGCAAATTTGTCTGTCTGTAAGTGTGTGTGTCTGTTATCATCGTAGCTCCAGTTTGTTTATGCTAGAGAGTCTACCGTAAACAACTACAGTCTGCCGCTGTAGTTATGCTATTCGGAAAATCATTTTTTATGACGTCATCCACCCGCAATAATGACTCAGCAAAAATTTCGAAAAATCATGAAACGCGAAAAAATGCGATCCGATAAAAAATTTAGCACGCTTGTAGCCATACATAAGAGTAACATATGTACTTTGATTTATCTCATTATCAGCATTTGTTCAATTTTTTTAAAGGATTTGAATCATTTTCTGATTATTTACAATTTTTTTTTTAAAAACGTCAATCGATTTAAAATAATTGCAGGTTAATACCGTCATAATAATATTTTCCGAATAGCACAACTACAGCGGTAGACTAATTTTTATACGAAGTTTCATCTCTCAAGCAAGAATACACAAGGAGCTACGATGATAACAGACACACACAATAAATAAATATATTTTTGTGGAGAGACTTCTTCCACTTTTTTAAAGATGAACTCCATTAACGCTTAACTTAGTTCTTTATCCTACAAAGAAGCTTAAAATTGTATAAATTCTTTATAAAATTATAATTTAATGCTTTATAATAAGCAAGCTGTAAAGAGCTGTACTAATTAAGCTCAAACCAAGCTCTTAAGCTTTCTTTACATTACCAAGCAAATTTTCCCCCACCTGTAACTGCTTTTTATAGTTAAAAAGATTATGACACCTTATAATTACTTTTAATAATTTCTCTTTAATATAATACACCCGTATGATAAGCCTTTTAAAATTAATCTGAGAGGCTCCCTCTGTGAGAGTCTTAGAGACGTAGGGGGGGGGGGGGGTGCTGGATGAAAAGTAAGGGCCGTGGTTATCACATAATAGGTTCAAATTAAACTTATTTTTAGAATTAGGAGCATTTTAAAATGAAAATAACATTGTTAGGATTATAAAGAATCAATTATACGCTTCTTTTTGAGATTCACAACCTACTGATCAGTCTATCGCTGTAGTTGAGATATTCGGAAAATAATTCACTAACTCGCAATAATGGATTAGCAAACCTTTTTTGAAAAATCATAAAACGCAAAAAAATGTTTTAATTGGATCGACATTTGGCACATATGTAGCTATGTAAAAGTCTAATAAATGTGTCTGTTATCATCGTAGCTCCTAGTATATTTATGCTAGACAGTTGAAACTTTGTACAAAAATCAGTCTACAGAAAAAATAATTATGGGGTCACTACCCCGTAATGATGACTCAGCAAATATTACGAAAATCATAACGCAAGGAAAAATAATGCGATCAAATTGAGATTTGGCACGCATGAAGCCATATATTTTTTCTATGTATTTATATAGAAAAACGATAACAATACAACAATAAATACATCTCTTACTAACCGTATTATTAATTGTTTCTTTCAATTAAAAGTACAAAGTTAAAATATATAAATAAAGCACAATGTCTTCCTTTAAATAATTATTTTTATGCATGATGTACTTCTTCATTTTTATTGATTGTTATTCTTGTATAATTTGTTAATATAATTTTTATTTTTATTTTTTATTAGAGGTAGATCGCTAAGCTATTTTAAATTTTCTATAATAGCGGCCGCCTCCTGGTACAAGCATTTTGTTTTTCTGGGGGCGCTCTCCTATACTTTTTATTATATAAATTAGAATTATTGTATCTGTTCTAATTACTAAATCTAAGCATGTTATTTTTGTATAGATTTTTTGTTTATATCGTGAATTTATTGTGAGGAATAATTTATTTATTTATTTATATAGAATAACATAGTGTGCTCAGTTTTATTAACATATGTGCTCAGTTTTTATTAACATATGTGCTCAGTTTTATTAACATATTTGTCAGTTTTATTAACATATGTGCTCAGTTTATTAACATATGTGCTCAGTTTTATTAACATATGTGCTCAGTTTTATTAACATATGTGCTCAGTTTTATTAACATATTTGTTCAGTTTTATTAACATATGTGCTCAGTTTTTATTAAAATATGTGTTCAGTTTTTATCATATGAAATGTGTACGTTTTTTTTTTAAATTGTAAACAATCGGAAAACAATACAAATTGAGTTAAAATATAGTCCAGGTATATTTCATCACTTTACGTAATAAATAATTAGACTAAGTTTTGTTTCAATTTGACAAGTATATCCATAATTTGTGTTGGATCATAAAAGTCAAGCAGGATCAAGCGTGGTCAGTGCTGTATGGGTGACCGCTGAGAATGAAACAAATGTATTTACTATCTGAGGAAGAGTGAAGCTAATCCGAGGTTATTATCCTGCAATATAAGTTTGGCGAATTGTATATTCTTAGGACGAGCGAAGCGGGTCCGAAGCGAAGAGGATTAGCGTAGCAAATCCTATTCTATGAGGAAAAATTCCGGGGTACCCCGTACCCAATGTTTCTTATTTTTTTAATAGCGTAGAAGAAATTAAAATATAATGTTTGCTGAATTTCAAGGTGCTAAACGCCGAGTATACACGCGCAAATTGTGTGATTCCGTGCTCAAGAATCATTTGAGCTGCGTGCCGCCAACACCTAGCCGTACCTTAATTATAGCAACAATTTAGAATTATAATTAATACTAACAACTACTTTTAACACCTCTAACCTATTATATAATTTAACCTAATATTAAAATTTTAAATAATTTGAAATAATAGAACTTATAGTTCGACACACAGCCAAAATCAGTTGACAGAGTGGGAAAATAATGCGGAGGAGCCAATGATGTTAAACCACGCCTTCAATTTCAAATCAGACCAACCTTATTAGTTTCTCAACATCTTTTTCCCACGCTGTCAACTGATTATAGATGTGCTTCATACTATAGTTTTATATCATTTCATACTACTGAATGATGAAAAAAATGATTAGTTGACACAATACCTATAATTGTTGGAGAGACACCTAGGATACGTAACAAGTAAAATGTTGTGTTCCATCTGGGAACTGTTAAAGGTAATGTTCCATCTGTGTTAAAGTTGTAAGTAATGTTCATCTGAGAACTGTTAAAGTTGTAAGTAATGTTCCATCTGAGAACTGTTAAAGTTGTAAGTAATGTTCCATCTGGGAACTGTTAAAGGTTGTAAGTAATGTTCATCTGAGAACTGTTAAAGTTTTAAGTAATGTTCCATCTGAGAACTGTTAAAGTTGTAAGTAATGTTCATCTGAGAACTGTTAAAGTTGTAAGGTAATGTTCCATCTGGGAACTGTTAAAGTTGTAAGTAATGTTCCATCTGGGAACTGTTAAAGTTGTAAGTAATGTTCCATCTGAGAACTGTTAAAGTTGTAAGTAATGTTCCATCTGTCTGGGAAGTTAAAGTTGTAAGTAATGTTCTATCTGGGAACTGTTAAAGTTGTAAGTAATGTTCCATCTGAAAACTGTTAAAGTTGTAAGTAATGTTCCATCTGTGAACTGTTAAAGTTTTAAGTAATGTTCCATCCGGGAACTGTTCCATCATTCGACAAGTTAAAGTTGGTTTGCAGGTTAGGGTAAGTTTAGGCTCTGTCGTTGTCTTGATGAGTTAGACGTCACGAAACAGAGCGGGACATGACAATATGACGAGCCATCAATGATGACGAATGTCGAATGATGGAACTGTTCCCTGATGTAGCATTGCATTTTGCTTGTTACATTTTTTAGGTCGCTTAAATTAAAGACTTGTCTTAATTAAACTTGTAATTTTAATTATTATGTTAAACAACAGGAATTCGCCATGTCATAAAGAATAGATCAGACTATACTACTAGTAAGTGTTTAATTAATAGTTAATCTTCTACTAATAGATTAATAGTTAAAGAAAAAATATCAAACCACGTCAACTACAAAACCACAATGTTCTATACCAGCACATTTTACATAGCATTTGAGGGGAGTAATAACAATACCATTTGTCAAGGGAATTTGACTCAGCATAAATGTAGAATGTTATAAATTATTGAAAAAAGTGCATATGTATGAATAATATTTTAACCAAACAAAATTAGAAATTAATTAGTGCAGCACATCGGAAACGCTTGGATTCCATTAATTAAATTTTCGTTTTACTTATAGAAAATTAATTTAAGATTTGAGAAAAGAGAATGTTTTAAAATAAAATTTAAATTCTTAATTCCCATTAGAAGTCGCATGACTTGGATTTTTCAAGGAAACTTAAAGAAAAGTTTTCAATCAACAGGTAGACTATTAGCATGAGAAATTTCCCAACTAAAAACAATCGAGGTTCAACTTGAAGGAAAATTCTTTCGGGTAAAATTTTCATGGAAACAGCCTCGGGCTGGAAAATATACGAATTTTAATTGCTTTACAAAACTCAAGTTTATTTTCTAAATATTAAAAAATTTGCATTGAAATAGTTTTTTTTACTTTCGAGTATTACAAGCATATAATAGCATTTTAACAGGGGATTTAATTTTATATTGATATAATAAATAAATGGGATAGCGCCATAATATATTACTAATCCCATGGACGTTTTATGAGAGAAAAATAAGAATAAACTTACCTTTCGAGTAAGGTTATAGCAAAATGTGTCGCCAAAAGTAGGTTATGTAACAAGGATAAGACGAGATCAACATATATTAACACTTCAGGCAAATAAAACAATTAAATTAAATTATTTTATTTTTAATTAAAATTTTAAAACTTCTGGTAGTAAAAAGAAAAATAAAGTATACTATATTTCACTACTTGTTTATAACCCACTATTGAAAACCATACGTCGAAAGGTAATTATACCTATAAATTGAAACCTGCGCAGCTTATGTACGTAAGTTAAATTAAGTTTTACCAATTTGTCTGACTTTATGTGTATGTGTGTGTGTATCTATGTTTGTTTGATTGTTTACTGATTAATTTAACCACGCAGAAATATAGCCATATGGTGCTCTCTTTCATTTAACGTGAACATTCATCTGATTTATTAATTAAATATTACAAAAAAATAATATACAATGTTACAAACATAATGAAACGATAAATAATTTAAAGATAAATAATGTGTCATGCATGGATTCTGCTGAGCTTATGCTTGAGGTTTATACTTGAAACAAAAGTAAGACGATAGTTATCTAGTTGTTACTAGGAAAATAGAATTTTAAAGACTACGATACGTAGTGTCGACATCACGTTGTCTCGACACTATTTAACGTCGACACACATAACGATCTTACGCAGAATCAGTACAGTAGTACAGTGACCCATTTCTGCCCTGTACAAACTCTACGCTACGCTACATCGACACATAATATAATTAAACGATGCCTCGATATGTGATAATCTCGACACTACATAACATCGACAGACGGTGGCAAGTTCTTACGTAGTCTCGACATCACGATGTCTCGACACTATATAACGTCGACACTTTTCCTTGGTCTTAATATTCGTTTGTCTCGACCAGGGAGGGGGGTTAACTTAAATGAGGAAAAGTTTGGATTCGATTATCGCAAGCTGCTAGAAATCAGCGCTGCAGCGGACCTGTGTGGATTACTTATGAAGTAACTCTGAAAGCTTTCCAAAAATTACCGATTATATTTTTAAAACTTTAAATTTATGTAAACCATGACAACTATTGGTAATGATAGCTCCATTTATTATAATGGATAATTTTATCCATTATAATTTTTATTAACCTAATAAAAATGGTTCACCATTGTTATGTTCTGTATTACAAAAATTCAGAAACTAATCGTAAAAATAGTTTTTTAAATTTCATCATAACGCTACTGATGGCAGGTAAGTTTACATTTCATTCAATTATTTAATAATTTAATCAATATAATCCAGGTAATCATAAGTGAGCGTCTAAATTTAAAAAACGTTTTTTAAATTGATTCAGGCTGCATTAAATGCCAAAAATCTATCTTCTAGCTCGTGGATAATTTGGCCACTAATGTTCATCTAATTAAATCGATTAAATTATTTAAAAAAATTGAATAAAATGTAAAATTATTAGCTATCATAATTTATTATTATTATTATTATAATAATAATATTGAAATTTTTTATATTTGTTTGTTTTAAGTTTTGTATATATTTGTAATCTTTTACTTTTGGCAAATAAAGGTTGTTTTGTATTGTACTGTATCAGAAGGGTTCAGTGGAAGTTTAAAGACGACGAAGACCGCGCAAGCGCTTGGGCCAGTAAGAAGTATGACTAGAAAGTATAATACGGGCCTTCGGCCCGTAGCCGCTACGCGGTCTCGGCGCTTCGCGCCTCGCCCGCTCCGCGGCGTCGGCCCACCGGGCCGCTTCGCGGCCCGGGGGCCTCCCAGTGGCCGCTTCGCGGCCACATTGTTGTTGTTTTGTATTATGTATGGTTTCATTATCGTTTCTTGTTACATGGCATTTTGCCACGTATTTAGCGAATTTTCATAGCCTCTTTTCACAGGCCCGCTTCGCGGGCCTGAGAGGCTTTCTCACATATTTGATTTTATTAATCCTCTATTATTAATAGTAAGCAATAATATTACAGTTAACAAGCAATATAAAAAAATAATAAGTATATTTAAATACATAACTAACTATTTTTATAGAGGTATAAAGAATACAAGAAATAAATCCACACGTTGCAACTGTTGGAGTAACCTTGTATAAAGAGTAAGAAAAGATTATAGTTTCATCTTTCATCAGTTTTAGTTATCGTCCAAGGCATTAACTCTTACACACATTTATGATTGTTTATACAATTTAAAGAAAAATGTCAAATTTTTTTTGTAAACAAATTGTTTATTTGAGTATAACCTTTAGGTTGAAAAAAATATATCCATGATTTTTTAAAATAAAAATACCGTTTTCGTCACTTAGGATTGTCCGATTGAGCTGAAACCGGTCGCAATAGTTTTAGAATGACTTCGACCATATAAAGACTACTTCGAGGTTTTTCCTCTTTACAGGCCTGCTTAGCTCGGCGTGGATTAGTGGAAGCCATTTTTGTCCTGTCTCTCTGGACAGTAGGCTTACCAGGATGGAGCAAGAGGTAGAGGCTCTTCTAATATACTACATCCCCAGCCTCTAACACTACTGAACCCAACAGATATCGTACGAGTCTTTGACCTAGACGTATACATATATACAAGATTATATATATATGTATACCGTTTGCGCCATTTGTGATATTTCGATTGAGCTGAAATTGGTCTTAATCGATTCAGCTAGCCGTCTACCTAAATACGAAATACCTTGTTTTAATGCCATTTCAAGTTTCAAAAAAAAAATTTTTTCATGACGTCATAACTTTGATTGATGACGTCATAATGTTTTTATAAACAATAGGCCTCGTAACCTCCACAACATCTCGCGATTTGCAAAGTTTCGTTTCAATTTGAGAACGCCTTCAAGAGTTATCGTTCGCCATACGAAAGGGTAGAAACTCTTACATACATATATATATATATACATATATATATATATATATACATATATATATAAACTTTTTTGGGACATATATTTTTGTTATCAGGAAGCCAATAGGAACCGATTCCGCTCACTCCCACCCTCAACTTCCGTCATCCGAACAACCTCATAAGCGTCATTTTCATAATGAAAATTCGCTAAAATGTAATTTATGAAGGAATGTAGGCAAAAAGCGGAAAATTAAGCCACGCCTACTCAGTTGAAAAGTAGGTTATTACTTTTTATTTATTGTACTACTACTATTATTAATTTATTATTATTATAACTTTTTATTTATTGCTAATATGATATGATTAAGTATTTTATGAGTATAATATAGAACAATCGATATGAAATTTTATAAACATAGTGTAGAAGTTGAAGGGTTAGTTACTATGTTTTTGGTTATATTTCGTTAATAATACCGTTTTCAAGTAGGAATTATATCGTTTTGAAAATGATTGACCTGAATATCAAATCTTTTAAATGTCTTACAGTTTTTCGATGACCGGCATAACGTCACATATTTGACGTAGTAGTCAAAAAGTTGATTTACTTAAAGTTTTTATATTGACGAAATTTTTTTTTTTGCGAGACCAGAGCGGTCATCTTGAGTTAAGGACAGTTCACAAAAGAGTCAAGAAATGTGTACTACACGTTGGTACACCAAGTGATACAGTAATAGTAAGTGATATAGTAATATGGGGGAGTGGTAGTAACTACCAGGCAAGTAGGCCACATTGTTGGGCCCTTTTTGCCAGCTCCCTATGATAGTGAGCTCATCTTTCTACTCCTTTTAATTTAAGTGTAGGTATATTTCATCTAATCTAGATAGAAGAGCCGTGAATTTCTATGGTTCCTTTCATGCTTTTTCAAGCAATCATACATATTTTCACTGACTCTTATAGTATAGTGAAAACTAGGAACAACACGTGCTCTCACTGTTAAACCAAACCTCTACACACTTCAAACAACTAGGCAGACACACTACAGTATTATAATGAATCTACAATGAGTGTCCTTAATTTTGCCTATACCCGGTTTCATTTAGAGGAAGGGGGGACGTGGTACACAGAATTTATATCCCTCTCATAAAAATCCTAAAGGCCCGTGCTGGGATTGAACCCATGACTAAAGTCCATTCATTCTGTGTATTGGCCGCTAACCTTAACCACTACACCACGGCCGACACCAAGTGATAACTAGCCAACATTTGTTAGAACACAAGCACCACTTGCATGCTTGAAGGCAAATAATACTGCGTATTTAAAACAAAAAAATATGCAGTAAAATCTTAGAGGAAAAACTAATAAAAATAAAGTACAACATTAAGTCACGATAATAAACGGAGATCGTGTGGAGGAAACAGACCCCTGAGGGAGGGGGGTGCCCCCTACCTATGGGGTCTGTGTGGAGGAAACAGACCCCATTGGTGGGGGCGGGGTGCCCCCTAACCCTTGTCGTAATAATAAACCATTTTATTACATCTTGACCCAAACCATTAAAAAAAAGAACAAGAAAGCAGAGAAATTTTAAAGCCCTAAAGTTTAAGCAGTGTTGTAGTTTTTTTTTATAAAACTAAAAGCCACTAAAAGTCTGAATCGATAAAACCTTGCAAAGTTTTATTCAAGAGGCAATGCTTGTAGTTTAAATAATTCAAAGTAATCATAAAACTTGAGGCCTTAAGCATCTTGGCCACTCCGCCTCCGTGGCCGCTTAGCGTTTTAAGGATTGTCGTCCTATATCAGTGTTATTATTACTAGTTTATGTAAGTGGCATATTGGCGATAACCAGAGGCACGATATTAGAGATTACCAGTGGCACGATATTAACGATTACCAGTGGCACAAAATTAACGATTACCAGTGGCAAAAAATTAGCTATTACCAGTGGCACCATACTAGCGATTACCAGTGGCCTTTCTAATTCTTTTTTAAATTCTAGCCAGGTTTGATCACTTTTATGGAATTATGATTTTTTGAAATTTTTCTGAGTCATTATTGTGGGTTAACAATGATGAACACATTGAAAAAAAATTGGATTTTGAAATTAATATGGTCGATTTTTGTACCAAGAAGCGTTCAAAAGTTATCGTGCGCCATAAAAACGTCTAGGAAAGAAAATCTCGTAAATATATATATATATATATATATATATATATATATATATATATATATATATATATATATATATACTCAGCGTCTTGTGAGTTAACTTAATGGAACCCTTGGCTGCGCGCCTCGAGATCCAATAAAATAAATCCCTTGGCAAGCCTCGGGGTTTAAATACATGGTTTTCTGGGCCATGAGACTTATAGTAGATCCTCATCAGGTAATTCCCTCTTTTTCTAATTTTAAAATAAATCTATTCCAAAATATTGTCAAATGATTTGTTGGGACACTCGGCCATCTTATGAACCTATGTGTAAAATGAAAACATACCTTAGGCTGTCCGGGCTTTGCGTGTGCTTCCTCGTGTTCAAGCAAGACCTCTACAGCCTCCACAAACTCTTCACTGATGGCATGAAGCAGAGCGTCTTTCGTCTCTACCCTGTACTCAATCAACAGATCCACCATCTCCGGGTTCTCGTTGTCTATTGCCATCAGCAGCGCAGTCCTTCCGAGTGGATCGACACAGTTGATGTTGATATACTTTGTTTCTTGAGCTCTCTGGAGCATTCTGAAACAAAATGAGGGAGCCGGTTTAGATTTTGTGCTCATAGCAAAAGATATTTTTACATCTTTAAAAATGATGTAAAAATTGTGTGGTATAGATAGCTGAGAGTGGTCCACTTGAACCACAGTCAGCACTAAGTGTGCATGAGACAAGAAACTTATGTGAAGGTTAGCCCTACATAAGTATGGCTAGATCTTTATTTAGTTTTCTGTTTATATTTTATTTTGAATTGTCCTTTGTAAGGACTTTTTGTAACGGTTTCTTGTCTCACTCTCGGAGCTTGTTTGTAGGAGATAGTGTTATGTTTTAATATGTAATAGTTAATTTATTGTTATTTTTTATAATTATGTACTTTAAAAAATACTTTATTATTCTTACTTAAGACCACCAGTAATCCGGCTTTCGTGTTATCAGTGGAAACATAGATATATTATTACTAGAGGGGCACAATATGTTAAATTTTGAAACATCGAAATAGTAACCTGACCACCTTCGCTTATAAAATATAATCAAATAATTCACTATTCTTTTTTTTTTACTTTTACTCATTTATACCGTAGGTATATAGGAAACGTATTGTTTTTAAAAAAATCCGAAACCGGAATGAAACCGGAACTATCCGATCAGGCGTTTTTAAGGCCTCCTGAGTAGTTTTTGCAAACTTATCCGTCTGTATGTGTATGTTTGTATGTGTGTGTAAATTGTCATCGTAGCGCCCAGTGCATTTATGCTAGAGAGTTAAAATTTTTTACAAAAATCAATCTACCGCTGTAGTAGTGCCACTCGGAAAATATTTATTTATGACGTCATTAACCCGCAATCATTATAATAATTATAATTATATTATTATTTTTATATAATACATAAAATTATATTATATGTATAAATATATTATAATTATAATTATATAATTAATAATCATTAACATTTCGACAAATTATAAAACGCGGAAAAAAGATGCGATCGAATTGAGATTTAGCACGCATGTGACTATTTATGAGACTAACATATATGCTAAGTTTCATCTCATTATCAGTTTTAGTTCAATTTTTATTGAATGAGTTGTGAGTTGTTGAAGTTTTTAAAAAAGTTGTTCAAAATTGGAAATTGGTCCAATTGAAAATTTAGAACAAGAGCTTACCATTACCTAAAAAATAAGTACACTATGTTTCGTTTTAATAAGACAAGTATATCCATGATTTTTGTTGGATCATAGAAATTAAGGAGCATTGAGCTTGGTCAGTGCTGTATGGGTGACCACTAAGAATGATGCGAATGTATTTACTATCGAAAGACGAGCGAAGTGAGTCCGAGGGCATGTTGCAGTATAGATTTGGCGAACTGTGTTTCTGAGGTCGAGCGAAGCAAGTCCGAAGCAAGGAGGATGAGCATAGCGAATCCAATGTAATGAGGAAAAGTACCAAGGTACCCCGTACCCGATTTTTTTAATTAGTTAAAATAGTTATTTATGCCATAAGGCTGAGAAGTGTGTGGCAAGTGTGACGAGCGAAGCGAGTCAGAAAAAATAGCCAAGAATTAAAAAAAAAACAAACGTCCAATTAACTCCATTTTATCGTCGTCATTGAATTCATCCATAGCTTCACACTTTTACTCAAAAATGTAAAAGCTTTACAAATAAACACACAAAAATTGTCAATTAAAACACCTCTTAAAAACGAAAAAAATAGTCTACGAACAAAAACATAAACAAAATGAACGTTTTTAAAGAAACCTCATAAAGGTTTTACACTGATTTTTTTTTGAACACGCTACAATACAGTAATGGCGGCAATATATGAATTACTTTTACGTCCTAATATTTTTTTTTCATTCATTATTGTCCTCGGAGATGAAAAGTACTAAATAACCTCCTATAACAATAATGATTGGCTTCTCATCCTAAAAACGGTCCAATAAAGTGCTCAATTACGTACTACCTCAATAAAAATATAATTTTACCCATCTTTGTATAATGAAGGCGGTTAAAAGGCAAAGGAAAGCAATAATAGTTGGTCTTCAAACGAATTTGAGAAGTCTATTCGACATCTATTGGTTCCTTATACTTCTTAGCCATGAATATCTCTCGGTGAGGTCCCTCGAAACGAAAGTTGTGGTTAGAAGCTACTCGGATAGTTTTGGTCGAAAGACTAAAGGATATTGAGGTCAGGTCGAGTTGATGAGCTTCATAACGAGAAGGACCCCAAATCCCTCGTGTCATTAAGGTAATTAATTATTTGACACACGACATCCCGTGTCAAGTTGACACAACTTATAATCCAAGTGACCATCACAGTTAAGAACATCAAAACACGAGGTAAGTAACATTAGTCAACAATAATTTTAAATTATATGACGATATAACAAATAGATAAAATAAAAATTAAGCACAAAACTGCTTAGGTCATTAGCGATACTACACTCAATCAATTTCTGTAATCATAATTATACAAATATTTGTTATCATAACTCATATTTGTTATCTTTTTAATTAAACAATTAGAACTCTATCCACAGATAACATAATTATCAAAGTGCTTTCTCCTTAATAAAACCTTTCGCTTACATGTAGATTTAAGATAAGAGTCAAATAAATCATTAATACAATTTAAATTGCATACATGTCTAATATAACATGACAACAATTTATAATCATTTTTATTAGTCATATATTTCTATTCAAACTGCAATTTTATGAGAATTTTCAATAAGAAAATGATACTCATGAGGTTTTTTGGATGACGGGGACTTAGATTAATTTAGATTGGCTTCCTGATACTGATGTGTGAAAAAAATTTAATATATATATATATATATATATATATATATATATATATATATATATATATATATAATATATATATATATATATATATATATATATATATATTATATATATATATATATATGTATGTATATATATATATATAATATATATATATATATATATATATATATATATATATATATGTATGTATGTATATATATACATACATACATATATATATATATATATATATATATTATATATATATATATATATATATATATATATATATATATATGAATATTTATTTTATTTATATCCTTTATCATTGGGTCCCCCCTTTCAAAAATGAACAATATCTACTTTTATACATGGCGAACGATAAGTCTCGAAGGCTTTCACAACTCTAAACGAATCGCGATAAGTTGGGGAGGTTAAGAGGTCTATTGTTGGTAAAAATATAACATCAACCTAAGTTATGACGTCAAGAATTTTTTTGTATAATTCTGACTGTAAAACACATGTTATTGTGTTTTACCTGTTAATAAGTTAGAAACTTGACAATAACAATATAGAGCCCTACAAAATATGATAGAAACTTGACAATAACAATATAGAGCCCTACAAAATATGTTAGAAACTTGACAATAACAATATAGAGGCCTACAAAATAAGTTTGAAACTTGACAATAACAATATAGAGACCTACATAATTATTGTGTTTTTTGTTCTTTACTTTTTGAAGGTAGTATATTCGCTTATAAAATAAATATTATAAGAAAAAAAACATTTTTAAAAAAATAAAATAAATTCTAGTATAACTGTTTAAAAAGTGAAAAAATAAAAAGCGGAAAGTTACTGGAAAATGATGGGGCCACTAAGAACACAAAGTAGGGCGCAAGAGGGGCGCATATAGAGCGGGGTTCAGAGGGCGCCTAAAAGGAGACAAATTTTCCACTACACTAACCCATTCCAATAAAATAAAAGAGTAAAGTTAATTTAAATAATTAAATTTCGTTTTAGCAGTGCACTGTTAGACTTTGTAATGTTTGAATTTCCTCAACTTTTTCTATTTTCATTTTACTTCCTCCTTTTTTTCTTCAAAGGGAAAAGCTTTTGTTTCCAACACTTTTCAATGATTAAAACTAGCATTAAAAGGACCCAAAAACAAGAACAGAAGTTTGTCCCTAAAGCAACTGTAATCAAAGCGAAGGAAAGTTGGCCTTATTTTTCGTATCATATTGCTTTTGTGTGTTATATATTGTAAATATATAAGCTAACAAATAAATGTCAATTAATTAAGGCAAAAGAAAAGTTCGTCACTAAGTGTAATTTATCATAAAAAATGTCATTACTTGAAATTAAATGTCAAATATATTACTTGTATATATATATATTATATATATATATATATATATATATATATATATTATATATATATATTATATTATTTATTTTATTTATATATATTGCATAGGGTCAATCGTTCTTTTATTTTCCCATTTCTTCACCTGTTCTGTTGTCACTTTGTCTAATAAAAAAATATGAAAAATTAATATCTGTCATCATATCATCATATAAAGATATGAAAAAAATATCGGTCATCATTAGAAAACATGTCCGTCTATCTGTTCAAAGTTTTGTTATTCAGATTGATTGTTTTGTCTTAAAGGTTGTTTAAGATCGTATGGAGAATTTTTATTGTCAGGAAATGTTAGTGGTATTTACGGCAAAGTCCCATAAGTAGCTAATTAAAACCTCTAGATTTACAAGTGTTTTGGTTTAGTGGTATCATCGCCTGGCGTAGGCTGTGTATACAGCGTCGGTCAGTTACTGTCTTGTTTGGATGGTATTATTCCGAGCGATGTAGTTGCTTTCCGTTCCTGAGTTACCGGCAAGAAATCATCGCAAGACACCATTTGTTCACCTGCTGCTCTAGTTATCTTAAGCAGACCCTTTCTCCACACAACTGGTTAAGTTATTATTGCCAGCGTGTCCTAGTCTCATTGCCGTGTTCGCTAGCAAGACATTATTGCAAGTCATTTTTAGTTGTCAATAGAGTGATCATCTACCGACATTTCGGGAAAGCTACTGGTCGAGATATTATCGTCAGTAGGGAGAGCTCCTATCAAGGGTTACCGTTCCAGCTGGAAGAAATTTCTTCCAGCCCTTTTTAAATTGATCGGCAAAGGTTTTCTTTCCGATCCGTCGCGTTGACTCGGTAAGTCATCACTGCTAGTGTAGGTGTTTTTTGTCGTCGTCCAAGCTATTATTAGTACGTATACTCCAGCTTACACCGTATAATTGGGCCATCTCACTTTTGTTCAAACTATCCGCGATGAACTGATCATTCGCCGCTCGAACCACACCTATCACCTTAAACTACTCTGGTCAAGTTATCAGATTACTGGCTAATAGATTAGGGCTGTTGGTTTAAATAAGACTTTAGTCAGCCCCATGGTTTCAGAGATTAATCTCTTTATGGCTTGCTTTAAAAAAAAAACAGTCAACCATGTTATTTTTTTCCTTAGCCCCCGATGCTGGACCAAGTGAAGGTTCAAGTGAATGAAATCTCTCTCAGCTGTAAATAGTGGTGAGTTACGTTAATGATGTGACACCCGCCATTCCAGTCAGTGTCTCCGTTAGTTTGGGGACAAATAACTGGTTAGCTAAAGAACTCACCATGAAATAGCTCTTACGTCGTAGAATGCAACAAAAAATGTTAAAAAGTTAACTAATTTAGGGGCAAGAGTTTTCATCTATAAATCCATTTAAACCCTTAATTTCCTATAACTGTTGTCACAAAGTGTTTCAATAAAGAACAGCATTTTATAAAAAAACCATCTATCCTTCTTTTTGCTGAAAGTATACTAAGTAAATAAAAATTTTATTCAATAAAACACCAAATTTCACCCCACCTCCCACATCCCTTTCCACTGGTTTATCAGTTAATTCTAACTTGGCAACAAACATATTTTTGGATAAAGAAAATCCTTTTTATTAAAAAGAAAGAAGTGTTTTATACGGGACCGGAAAACCTTGGAAAACACAGTGAAAACCTAAAGAAATCTAGCTCAATGTTTGAGCCATTTTTCTTTCAAACAAACTTATCTCGTTTTCCATGTCTCACAATATGACAATTTTTCTTCTATGAAGAAGGGAAATGTTGGGAGCATATATAGGGTTAGGAGAGTTGAAAGGGTCCAAAAACAGAGTTCCCTAATTCAGAATGAACGAATTTCAGACTAATGTGTAAGAAGTAAATGGTTAGAACTAGGCTTAAATAACGTAGTATAAATTGAAGAATATTAATGTTATAAAGCTTTTAAGTATTTGTTTAGAGGCAAATTAACTGACGATTTCTTGTCACCACTCCTTTAATCAATAAGTTTTTTAAGATCCTCTTAAAGTTGAAGTCATTCTTTCATAACATAATCAATCTTTAAGTCATATTTAAACGCAACCATTAGCCTATATGTAGAGTTAGTTATGAGCTATGATATTTAATAAAATTTGTTAATTAGTTTGTAAGAATGAATTAAATATAAATGTTGTCAAATCATCATGTACTTATTTATTACACCTAAGACAATACAATTATCATCTTTGTACATATTGCTCTCTCGCAAGCGAAGCGAGTCCCCCAAACAACAATGATGCGCCAAATGCGCGTAGCGTGACAATATACAGACAGACAAGTTTGTAAAAACCACTTGGAAGATCCTTAAATGTCATATTATAAATAAATGCCCGTTTTAGGGCCTTTCGGCCCATCAGGGTATTCACCCTGCGGGAACCACCTCAGGTGGGTTGCATCTAAAACACTCTAAGAATAAATTAAAGTTTGCGAAATCATTTTAATACAAATACTATTCATAAAATCTTAGAGCATAGCCCGGGCTGCGAACCCCGGACCTCCGGTGCCGAAATCGAACGCCTTTACGATCACGGCCACGGAGGCAGACTAATGTCATATTATATTGTAATAATATGACATGTATAATAAAGCAAAAAAGAGGCAGAAGGCTACTTGTTTTTAAGTAAATAGTATTTTTTTTCATTAAATTGACGCTTATGTTTACTAAACGTTTCTTCTTTTCTTTAGCGGTTAAATATTGTAATAACTTGAAAACTAAGCCTTAACTCTAACGTTAAACTGAATACAAAACAACGGACCAAAGCAGGACTAGGGCAAAAACATAATAAATAAATAAATAAATAAATAAATAAATAAACCATTTATTTGCATATAAGATAATTACATACTAAGATAACAGTTTAACAACATGCAAAAATCAGCCTGGGCTGTGGTTGCCAATTTGGCAGAGTTCATACATATGTAGTGCTAATTTATATACATACATCAATTGGCACACACATACATACACACACATACACATACATACATACATATATACATATATATATACATATATATACATACATATATACATATATGTACACATACATACACTCACACATACATACATACATATTCTTTTATCTAAATAATTAATAATTAACAATGTAATAAATAAACAAAAATAAATAACAATTTTAACATGATTAACATTCATAAATTTATACATTTAAAACTATTTGAACATAGGTAATCAAGACATTATCAAAATATTTTTAAGTAAGTAACTTTTAAATACTTATTCTAAGACATAAATACATTTTTTTTAAATATATATATTTTTTTATTTAAGTTAGCTATGACCTATATTTTTATTTATTAAGCCAAACTTCTTTGTATATAGTTTCTAGCCATTTCCAAGTGACCTACTCTGTGCCATTTGCATCCAATTTACACTTTCACAATCTGTCTCATTTCCTCGTCCATTTTCTGACAGGTCTCCCTCTCTTTTTCATGTTTTGGCCACCATTCTATTATTTTCTTAGACCACCTCTCATCTTTAACTCTCATTATATGGCCTGCCCACTTCCACTTTCTAGTTAGCACTGTTTCCCTATATCTTCCAATTTGGTTAAACTTCTTACCCATACATTGCTTTTCTCTGTCTCCGTGTAATCCCAATCATGCTTCTTTCCATGGCTCTCATAGTGACTCTAAGTTTATCTAACACCTTGCAAAAACATAATAGGTAAGAAAAAAAAATAACAAAAAAGTCTAAAACTAGACGATAAATAAATATAACATAGGAGTCGGATCAGTAAGGATAAAAAAAAATAAATGTAACGGCATGAGATAAAAAGATAAATATAAACATGAACTAGAGAATATAAATGAATGCCAGGGACTTAGCCTGGATATACTTTAAAAATATTACTTAGGGCTTAAGCAAATGTTTTTTTTTATAAACAATTTTTACCGGAACACAACTAGTTACGGCTTTTATTTTAATTTAGTAGTTTTATTTTATTATTTCTAGTTTACCATTATAAATAATGCAACAAGTTTGTGTTTATATTGTAATATTTAAGTAAAGATTAAAACTGACGATGAGGGTAGACAAGATTTGTGAGAGACGCGATTGTCCTTTGTCTCAAGATGAATTATTATACAGTTTTCAGAATTAATTAATTTTATCGATTTTCCTTCGCTAAAATTAATCAAGTCAAAACAAGAACCATGACCAAATTCCGTTTCAAGGGTCCCTTACTTTTTGGTCACTTTCAGTAGTCGTATCGCCTTTAGCCTGGTTCTATTTGATTCAGCACCCCAAAAACATAAGTACTTTCTTCCCGGCGAAAAATAAGTACAGAAGGCTCTCTGCCTTAAAAGTGGAAAGATCCCTGTAATTTATCTCAGCAGCTGGATGGTCACCAGTTTTGATTGAATGTGAAGTCAATGGTTCACAAATATTTAATCTTAAGTAGTTTATTTAATTAACCGTTATGTTTAATGCTAATATCATGCATCAATAAATTTAATGTAAATATGGAAAATAAATAAAAAGGTCACCCGCATCAATGACTCGGCGAAAATTTAAAAAAAAAACATAAAAAACGGAAACATGATGTGATCGGATTTAGAATTAGTACACATGTGACTGTTTAAAGGACTAAATATGTGCCAAGTTTCATCTCATTATCAGCATTAGTTCAATTTTTATTAATTGAATTGTGCACGTTTTTTAAAAAAAAATAGAAAAAATTGTAGAACAGTCCAATTGAGTTGAAATTTAGTACAAGTGTATACCAATGCCTAATAAATAAGTACACTAAGTTCCGTTTCAATGCGACAAGTATATCCATGATTTTTGTTGGATCATAAAAGTTATGACCCAACTCATTGAATGCGTGACCGCTGAGAATGATACGGATGCATTTACTATCTGAAGACAAACAAATAAAGTTTGAAGGCATGTTGCAGTATAAATTTGGCAAGCTGTATTTCTAAGGACGAGCGAAGCGAGTCCGATGCAGGGAGTATGAGCGTAGCTAATCCAATGTAATCATATAAAGTTCCGCGGTACCTCGTACCCTATTTTTTATTATCATCTTTTATGACATTTTATACAGGGTGGAACATTTCAGATGCACACCCCCTGCTAAAATGGTTAAAAATGGAGATAGAGAGTCGGGAAAGTCTCCACCCCTAGGTAATCGACCTCAGTGACCTCAAATATGTCATTATTTTTTTGGTAACTGTTTGGCAAATATGGTAATTTTATTACCCGAAATAGTAATTCCTTGGTAACTTTAAAAAGTTAAATTGGAGCATACCATGATATGAACATTTTTTAAAACTACATTATGTTCTGAGAAATTTGATACCAATATCATAAAATTCCGGTAATTTTTCTACGACCTATAACATAACAGTGTGTATGTATGTTAAATAAATAAATAAATATTTAAATAAATCTTTATTTTTTGACCTTTTTTCAGAAATAAAATAAATGACAAATCGAATACATATTAAAAAACTATACAATCCTTAAAGTGCTATTCACAAATACTAACAATGTATAACAAAATACTACCATTTTAGCAGGGGGTGTGCATTTTGTTGTTCCAAAAATTTGGTAATTTTCAAGTATTAAAGTGTGTATGTATGTTACACAATAGGTCGTAGAAAAATTACCAGAGTTTTATGATATTGGTATCAAATTTCTCAGAACATAATGTAGTTTTAAAAAATGTTCATATCATGGTATGCTCCAATTTAACTTTTTAAAGTTACCAAGGAATTACTATTTCGGGTAATAAAATTACCATATTTGCCAAATAGTTACCAAAAAAATAATGACATATTTGAGGTCACTGAGGTCGATTACCTGGGGGTGGAGTTTTTCCCGACTCTCTATCTCCATTTTTAACCATTTTAGCAGGGGGTGTGCATCTGAAATGTTCCACCCAATAAATCATATTAAATAGTAATATCTTTATACTCACTCTTACACTTGCTAAATGATTATTATCTCCCATTTGCTTCAAAATAAAATTTTAAGTACTTTAATGATATTAGAATAATGTTGAATTTATGTATAAAACCATAAAAGTAATATTTGTCTTTCTTTCGGACACTAAAATGATAATTTTATCGCATCTTTCACGGCAAAGTGGTTTTGAAAAGGTTCTCTATGTTCTATTACTTCAACCTTGAAGGAACTTACATTCCCGCCTACGTTTATCCCACATCATATACTTGTATTACGAATAATAAGATGATATCACTTTGATAAACTGTCATAACCCTCGTCGGCCAATATAAAATTTTCTCAAGGGACCTTGAGTATGAAAAGATTTTCCAGCACAAAGACCTTGTGACACTGTGCTCCAGTAATGCGAACACTAAGGTTGAAAAGTGTCAATCCCTTCTCCTCCAGTTTCCTTACAATAACTAACCGTTTCAGGTCTTAAAGAAACATTTTGTAAGAGGTAGTTTGCGAATTTTTATGGATACAATTCAAAGTGTGGTATTTCTTAACCCATATGTGCCCACTAATTTTTTGGTTGAGGATTTTAATGAAACTCACTAAACTTGACCTAAATGACCCCAAATGTCCAAAAAAAATATTTTACCAAAATCTGATAAGCCATTTCCAAGATGGCGGCCGTTGCGAAAACGCAACACCGGGCATATAGGGTATACATTTTGGGGAAAATAAAACATATTTTTAATTTTCTTTTTTTTTAGAAATATATTTTTAATATACAGTAAAATCTAGTTGATAAACAATTGTTTTACTATATTATAAGTATTTCTGAAAATATTAAAAAAATGAAAATGGTGATTTTATATAGACTTTAGATATAAGAGATGAAACTGGTATTTTAAAAGCATTTTACATCTAAGATATGAATTGACACTTTATATAATTTTTAGTGCAGGATTAATATTTTATAGTCAAAACAATTATTGTTGTTATTAAAATTTTAAACAAAACCATTAAATTTTTAGAAAAAAATCAAAAGAAAATAATATTTTTTATATTTTGAATTCTGAAGAAATATTTGTAAAACTTGATTATTTGTAATACGTTGATTAGTCATGGGTATGAAATGCTAAAAACCTTTTTCATGCAATGCCACTTGGCATTTGGCACAGCTCTTTATAGTGGTTGATTTGCATTGATCGCATCTAGTACGGGTTTGTTGGTCAGTTATATAATGTCCAATTCCGTCGTACCTAGTGCCTGTAGGCACTATCTAAAATAGACGAAGAACAGAACGCACTGTTTCTTGATCGAGGAGTTCCAAACTTCTCTAGAACATCTAGACCTACATTTCTTCTAAACTCTAGAAGATCCATTTCAGGAAAACCCCACTTTTCAGCTGAAGATCTATGGAGCAACCATTCCACGATCTTTTTTTTCATTGTTTTAAAATTTTTAAGAGAACATAGAGGAACCCTGTTTTTTTCGAATTGTACCTGTAAAGCCTATAGAATGCTTTGTGAGCACTGATAGCGCTTTTAGAGACGAAAAAAATTGTCAGCAAACATGTGATGGGGTTTGATAATGTTATTCTCATTACGAGGCAAATTTTCTGCCATTTTTAGCAATGTCCCTTCTCCTAAACCAAAATTGTTTCTATAAGGGTTTTTAGGACCTTTGGTTCCTTGATATATATCCAAATTAATAAGGTAACCCAACTTTAAATTATGGCACCATGTCTTAAATCCAAACCGTATTGGTTTGCCTCTGATATATTGCTTTAAGCCATGACGACCATAATAGGGTATCATAGCTTCATCGACGCTAGACTCATTCTCCCCAAATCACAAAATTTTTAAAAAGCAGTATTTAGGTGGCCGATAAGTGGCCTTATTTTAAATAGTTTGTCATTTTTGTCTAGTTCACTATTATTGTTGAAGTGCACAAACCTCATTATATCATCAAATCGAATATGTCTCATAGAGTCTGCAATGAGAGCGTTACGGGTATCTTTTTTTCCTCCCAATACATTCTGCGCCTTGGCAGATTGTTGTAACCACTAATAACAAGTACCCCCAATGAAAGCCATGAGATCAGGGACAGATAGCTCAAAGTTCATTTTTCCTTTCTGGACAGCATAAGTGACACTTTGGTTTACAATTTCCAAAAGAAAATCATCCGTAAAAAAGAACTGAAAGGCTTCAAGAGGAGAAAACGGGCGATCAATATGAGTAGGACCATAGGGCTACTCTTGACTGTCTAAAGCTTGAGTGATATTATTTTGAGGAAATCTCCTTTTTTCCATACTTGTTTTTTGTCTCGAACAGGAGCAAAAACAATTGAGGTTCAGTTACAGAGCTTGTTTGAGAAGTAGAAGGGGTTTCTCTTATCTTAGTTTTAGATGATCTATTTGTTTTGTTGAAAATTCATCAAAGCTTTGGGCTTCTGGTAATAATTCTACTGCTGGCTCATCATTAAATCCGAGAACAAGTTCTGCCTCTGCCCGTAGTTGATTACCACAAAAGTTATCAATTTTTCCTCCCTCGTCCTCATCGGCACTGTCCTCGTCAGTGTCGTAGCTTGCATTAGGAGGAGCAAAATAAACGCTAATATTGCTGTTTCTGCCAATAATCGGTTGTCCTCTTCATCCATTTGCTGCATTATGCTTAACACCTCCTCCGGTGTCCGAACTTTTCTAAAACAGTAAAATATTCCATTTATGACCCCGTTATGCCCGTGTTGCGTTTTCGCAACACTCAATTTTAACATTCAATAGAGAGACAACAGTATGGTAAAAATAAATTTACTATATAAACTAAGCCATTAAATGAACCTTTACTAACTTATAAAACATAAAATTAAAATAAAATAATTAGTAAACGTGTAACTTACCAAATATCAGCCATGGGTCGTGTTCCAATTGAAAAACAAAATAACACTTATGTATGTCTACTATTAGAGAAAAAATATGACTGATTAAATGTTTTAGTAAATCTATTTTTGTCCAAAGTATGCATTAAGAGTTATGTACTTGTAAATATGTATTTCTATTGTTGTTGTCATCAAGGTGCAATTATCTTTGAACCCAAATACTGTTGCGAAAACGCATCACCGGGATAATATGGGTTAACACGAGTTTTAATTTTACTTTTCCTCATTTATACCGTTAGGTATATTGGAAAAGTATTGTGTTTGGGAAAAAATCCAATATCAGCATGTCACCGGAATGATCCGTTCGCGGTGTTTTTAAGGCCTCCTCAGTGATTTTTACGAAGTTGTCTGTCTGTATGTGTGTGTATGCATGTGTGTGTCTGTTATAATCATAGCACCCAGTGTATTTATGCTAGAGTTGAAACTTTGTACAAAAATCAGTCTGTAGATGTAGTTGTGCTATTCGGAATACAAATTAATTTATGACTGCATCAACCCGCAATAATGACTCAACGAAAATTTCGAAAAATCATTAAAAATTGATGCGTTTAGATTGAGAATTGGCACGAATGTTGCTATTATAGAGCTATATGTAGAGTTAGTTATGAGCTATGATAATTAATAAAAATTGTTAATTAGTTTGTAAGAATGAATTAAATATAAATATTGTCAAATCATCATGTACTTATTTATTACACCTAAGACAATACAATTATCATCTCTGTACATATTGCTCTCTCGCAAGCGAAGCGAGTCCCCCATACAACAATGATGCGCCAAACGCGCGTAGCGTGACAATATACAGACAGACAACTTTGTGAAAACCTCTTGGAAGATCCTTAAATCTCCTGAAACGGATAACTCAGGTGACAACCCATAATATTATACATGGCGAATTATTCAAGATCGTTGTGAAGCACACATCTTTAAACCCTTACCATCTCAGAAATACGACTTATGGAAGTTGTTTCTAACTTAACAACTATTACGTATTAACATAAATTATTTTAAACGTACTTATTTTAGATATCTACCTATTGTTTGACCTTTAGATTACTAGTATATTTTTTAAGTTTCTGGGTTATCAATCTCAGTTTTAAATTTACTGTCTATCTAAATCTATATAACATTAGTTTAATCTATGTTCTCCAGTTCGGATCTAAAAACTTTTTCTTCTTTTCCAGAAGATTTAGTTAGAGAGGTATTTCCCCAACAGGATTTTCCCTTGACAATCCTGTTTTCCTGCAGGATCAGAGACAATCCTGTAGATATACAACCCCCACATGGGAATACCATTGTCTGTATCAAGCCTCCCCTAAGACAGTATCTCCCTGAGGAATTCTTCTTTTTCCTCATCTATTATATCTTCCCATTGATTTTCCAAAGTGTAAATTACGAAGAATTTCCCACCTTGACAACTTCCTTATCAGAAAAACATCATTTTGTTCTTTCTTTCAATTTTCTTCACCCTAGGTTGTTTACAAGTATTTCGACACATTCGGCTTCTACTTTTCTCAATCCAAGAAAAACTAAAGGTTAAGTCCATTAATTTTGCAATGAAGAAAAGCGAAAAAAATTGATTCAACGAACAGTAACCACAAAAACGACAGAATGTGACTCAAAACTTCTATCCTTCAGGCTAGATTACACGGAGACTTAAGGACCTTTAGTAGCTAGCAACTAGCGACAAGGTTAAATTTTTATAGACGCTGTGTTAATTTCACAGGAGCTATACTGAAGTCCCTACACCAATCTCACGGTTGGCGACTAAATCCTTGAAGGAATAATACTCTAGCGCATTCTTGTAGAAACATCATGAACTGTCTTTTACAACAAAATCGAATGCATTTTACTTTTCCTCATTTTTACTATTGGTATGTAGGAAAATTATTGTCTTTCCAAAATTATGAAACCGGGATGTCATCGGAATTATCCGTTTCAGGTGTTTTTAAGCCTCCTGAGTGGTTTTTCACAAAATTGTCTGTCTGTCTGTATGTGTGTGTGTGTGTGTGTGTGTGACCGTTTTCATCGTAGGCTCCAGTGTATTTATGCTAGAGTGTTAAAACCTTATACACAAATCAGTCTATCGCTATAGTTGAGCTATTCGGAATAAAATTCATTTCTGACGTCATTAACTCGCAATAATGGCTTACCAAAAACCTCGAAAAATCATAAAAAGGGAAAAATGTTTTAATATTGGATTGAGATTTAACACACATAAAGTTATGTATAAGCATAACTTATGTGCTAAGCTTTATCTTAATACTAGCAATAGTTCAATATTTATCATATGACTTGCGTACGATTTTTTAAAATTTGTAAAAAATTGTAAAACAAGTTGAAATTGTTTCAATTAAGTTGAAATTTGGTACAAGTATATACCTCTACGCCATGAATTAGTACACCAAGTTTCGACTCATTATGTAGTATATCTATGATTTTTGTCAGATGATTAAAGTTAAGCCGCATCGAGCGAGGTCCGTGCCTGGATGGATGGATGACTGTTGAGAATGAAACGAATGTATTTACTATCTCAGAACAAGCGAATCGAGTCAAAACAGATGTTACATTTTACATTTATACATACATTTATACATACATTTATACATACATTTATACATACATTTATACATACATTTATACATACATTTATACATATTTTACATTATTACATACACAGATGTTACAAAACAGATGTACATTCGACGACTTTTATATTCTGAAGACGATCGAAGCGAGTCAGAAGATGGGAGAATTAGCGTAGCAAATCCGATGTGTTGAGTATAAAAGTTCCGAGGTACCCCGTACCTAATTTTTATACCTATTTTTTCTCTTTCTTGTTTCATAAGAATGGTCGCTATTTTTATTGAATTTAATTTTGTTTTCTTTAATATATTAAAGACAGTTATACACATACAAGTTGTGAAAAGTTAGTATTTGATTTTTTGTTTGAAAAGTGGTTCACAATGATCACCCTTTTTTGCTCCAGCAATTATTCTTTTTAATTTGTTTTGTTTTAGTAATATCTCGGTAGAGGTCGCATGACCCTAGGGTATGATCCTGTATCTCATTACACTTTCAGACAAAGCGTTTCATTTTATACGCCTTTTGAATTTCCAAACTCAAAAGCTTCGCCCTAGCGCTAAGTTATTCAGATTTTGGTTTTATCCATCTTACTGGGGTAGGGGAACCAAAACTAATTTCAAGTTTAAAATCATGCAGTCCTAATTTTTTGTCTAAACTCAAAATGATTTAGGGTTAGAAATCTTTAATGAGTACCTTACATCGCACAGATTCGGAATCACTGGCTTAACGTCCTCCTCGACAGACAACAAATGAAAAGATTTCCATCCTTGGCATAAAAATCTTAGAAGTCTCGATCAGGACCGAACTAGGACTGTCTGGGTGAAAGGCCATTACACCCCTGGAACCTTCTCTTCAGAAGAAATGTTAGAGAAATAATAATAAAAAATATGCCTTATATTGGTCTCAATTGGGGTATGCATCATAAAACATTCGGTGCGGAGGTCTGCTAGCCGGGCGAATTTCCTTTTAAATGCGCTTTTTTTGCACATCAATTCAATTTTTTAAAGTTTTTAATAAGAAATAGCATCAAAACTTACGCGAATACGTGAATTTAGTTCAAAGATTATACACTACACAGCACATAATTATTTTAACTCATTTGAAGCTCATTTTATGCAATTAAAGCAAACTTTCTTTGAAAAATTCAAAAAAGTTAAATAACAAGCTGTTTCTTAGGCTATTAAATATATCAAAAACTCAAACAGAACTTGGTTTAATTAGCGAGAAAGAGCGCGTATCAAGGACAATTCGTTTTTTGTTATTGTCCATGGTTTTTCGACTTTTTAGTCACTTGGAGTAGTCGTATTGACTTTGGACCGGGTTCATTTGATTCAGCGCCCCAAAATCTGAATAAGGATACTTTCGCAGAAAAAAAATAATAACCATGACTTTTAACGATTTTTTGGAAATTTTGCAGACTGAATAAATTGGGTTAATAACGTCATAAAAATTTAGTTTTTAATGGGGATCGTGTCCTCCCCAAAGATTAATAGTACTATAAGTTTGATAAATTCTAGCGGATTTTTGTGAATTCCGCTAAAAATATATATATATATATATTATATATATATATATATATATATATATATATATATATATATATATATATATATATATATATATATATATATATTATATATATATATATATATATATATATATATATATATATATAATATATATATATATAGTTTCGCGAAACGTGTTTTTCGTTATGTTATAAGGGACACCAAAAACGGATTTCGGGACACTCCTGGCTGCCCCCCTCCACACGAGCCATCTTCTAAGCGATTTTTTTAAAAAGAAAATTCGCTAAAAATGGAAAAGGCAGTGAAGCATACTTGAAATTGGGGCACTTCATCCAATAAAGTTAGAATAAAAGGGTCTTGAAGATTTTTCAAAAAGGAAGGCTTTACACAGTATAGGTAAAGTAAAATATCCCTTTAAACCGTTATACGTGAAAATTGTCTTTTTAATTTTCCCAATTTTTTTGACTAAAAGTTTTTTTCTAACCATTAAAAGGATACCTAAAACGCCCTAGATAGTCTCTTAAAAAATCTAAATTTAATAAAAAAAAGATTATTATTTCAAGGATTGAGATTTTCAATTTTCTAGTAGTTATAAACCTTTTTCTATTTAGTAGAAAAGTGAGAAGGAACATTTTATATAAAAATCCCTTTTAAAATGAGTATTCTTTTGCTTCAAAGTTGATTTCAATCTTTAGAGGAAGTTTATATTTATTACAATTATTATTACCTGCTAAACGTTATTTTGAGTATTTGAAGATTGCTCCCTATTGGAATATCCATGGAGTTCTAAAGCCCTCAATATAAAGAAATAGGATTTTAGGGGGGAAGAAAATCCCCTCAATAGAAGGCAAATTGAGTTATTAAGAAGCGTCTATTTCTATTTTTCAGGGGGATCAGATTTTAAAATACTTATTTTTAACTTTTGATATAATTTTTTTATGACCCTTTTTAGGGTTTAGAAGCAACGTAAACCCAAATTTATAATTTTGTTTCCAGCTTTTATTGGATTAGTAAGATTACTGTGTAATCCTGATAATCCAATAGAATAGAACTGTTATACAATAGAACAAACTGCATCTGAAATGCATCAGAACGTAATAAGAATTGTAATGAATTCAGAAAAAACTTAAGTTGATCTCAGATTTAAGAATAGTATTATAGCCCAAATTTAACCAAATATATTTAAGAAAAATAATGGGATACAAGGCATCTCGGAACCTTTCCCTACCAACTTTAATCTTAGAGCAACATACAACATACTTTTATGCTATCCATATAAATTTTAGTAAAACATACAAAAGAGTCAACATTAAAAAAAAACAAGGAGCATCGGACTCTTTACCGCTACGCAGCCTCTGCGTTTCGCCGCCCCGCGCCTCTCTTTCACCACTTAGTGGCCACATGGTTGTTGTGCTTTATCAGTTCGTCCTATTACTGATTTATATAAGTACCAAACTGCCAGGATATAAGCGAATTTTCAAATGTATTAGCGAAAAAACATGTTGGATTTACATAATGATATATATGTCAATCAATAAAACCGGAACTAATATTGAAAAAAAATGTTATTTTATATATATATATATTATATATTATATAATATATATATTATATTATATATATAGTGTTAGGTCTACCTCCCTCCAATCCCCCCTCTCCATGACCCCAGCCTCATAATGATATACGGAGAAACATGAAAGATTTCCTTATTCTGCCGTATACGCCACGTTTCTCCTCATAACTTTACGATATGACAATCACATAATTTATACATATTGCAAAATGTCTCCGGACACTTTTTGGTCGTCCTAAGAAAAGTCAAAACATATGATTGCCTGCGTTATGGGTGAAAGAAAAGAGTCATGCCAGAAAAATATTTTATTGGCAAAGCGCTTTCAACCTAGCATGAGGCCATCATCAGTGCCTTATAGTAAAGATGAAATTAAAAAAAAAACCATGACACAAATAACATTAAAAAAACTACAAATAACTACTTCTTCTTCTTGGATGGTAAAAGCTCGGTGAGCCGTGTAAGACTCCTTGAGTGTAATTTTCTCTTTTCAAGACTCTCAATTTCATCTAAATTGTCTGCGTTGTCAAAACATATGATTTATTGCCTGCGGTCACCCATCTAGTTACTGACTTCTCTCGATGCTATTGAAATTAATAATCCAACAAAAACCCTAGATAAACTAGTTCTATTCGAATGAAACTTGTTATACATATTTTTAACATAAAGGAATGATTTTGTACCAAATTTTATCAAATTTGTTTATTTCTCAATTCTTAATAATACTTAATACATGCTTTTAATCATGAAACAATGCTTCCCTGGTTGCTTGACTTGATTTGCGTGATTATTTTCACTTAAAAAAGATAACTCTTTTAAGCATGAAAGAAATGTGCACGTCCATACACTCATACGTACACCAATTTTTTCCATTTTTGGGATCTGTATGTGCCGAAAAGTCGGACGAATTTCCTTTGGAATACGAGTTTCTGTGGTTAACAACAGGTTGTTCCGGTTTATGCTTCATTACCTAATAGTCCAAGATCTAATGAAAAATATGACCTGAAAAAATGTGAATTTTGTACTACTTTACCAAATTTTTCTGAAAATATACCTTAAATTATGAAGAAAAAACTTAGTCTGCCGATCCAGAGTGGAACCTTTTATATGATTGCGCCTCCTTAAAATTTTATAAAATCGCATTATTTCAGTTTTCTTTAAATAAGTGGTTCCCTGTAGGTCGTGTGCAAAACATAAAAAGCACATTTTTTAAGGTGATACACTGTTCTGTAAAACGAGTGTTTAATCATCAAACTACAACCAAAGTTATGGCTCTTTCAAAAACACCAAAAAATGTTTATTGTATTCAAAGTCAGCGAATTTATTTGAAAAAATATTTTTTGGTCATTTAACAAACATCATAAGTTGTAGTTATTCGATGTTGACACTAGTTGACACTAGAAAATTTTATCAGCTTTAAAAATAGTTTTCTTTATGTTTTGTACACGACCTACAGGGAACCACTTATTGCATGAAAACAGGAATTTGTGCGACTTCCTAATATTTCGAGCAAGCGCATTCATATGAAGGGCTCCACTCTGAATAGGTAGACTATGCCTCTCCTTCATAATTTATGGTATATTTTCAGAAAAATTTGGTTTAAAGCAGTTCAAAAAGAGTCACATTTTTCCGGTCTGGCTCTTGGGCTATTAGCAGTCACTCAATTATCAAGCACTGCTTATAGCTCATTTTGTCATTTATATCTTATATATGTATATTATATATATATATATATATATATATATATATATATATATATATATATATATATATATATATATATATATATATATATATATATATATATATATATATTATATATATATATATATATATATATATATATATTATATATATATATATATATATATATATATATATAAAAAAAGGTTGTTTTACCGCAAGTTGAAGAAGCAATCGAAGAATCAGCTACCGTCGATAGATCTTCAGAGGGCTCGTCGTGCTCTTTGAGACTAGAAGTTAATCACTGATTTAAATTTATTAGTTGAGAGCTCGAGTGTTGCTTCACCTGCTGATGATGGGGTTATGCCGAAACCGGTCCAGGGTATTTTTATCCAACAGCAAGTATCGACGGTAGCTGATTCTTCGAGATATATATATATATATATATATCTATATATATATATATATATATATATATATATATATATATATATATATATATATATATATATATATATATATATATATAATATATATATATATATATATAAAACACGACGAAAAACACGTCGTGTTCGAAAAACTTTAAAATTTCTTTAAAGTTTTATCTCATTATCATATTAAATGAGTTTGATTTATCATGTTTAAACACGAACGAACTTTAGTCGGAAATTCGTTTGACTTTTCGGCACATACTGATCCCAAAAATGGAAAAAATTGGTGTACGTATGAGTGTATGGACGTGCACATTTCTTTCATGTGACGCAAAAACGTATATGTTCGTAACCAGGGACCCCTGAAACAGATTTTTGTTCGTTGGCAGAAGCACTTCCCTAAAAAGAGGGTTTCATGTTTGAGATAAATCAAACATGACAAATAAATAATATAAACATGATATATCAAACTCATTTAATATGATAATGAGATAAAACTTTAAAGAAATTTTGTTCTCGCATTTGAACTTATGCGTTTTATATTTTAAATCGATTAAAACATGTGTCTGTGTTTAATGAATTTTTCAAAATTTCCCCTTTCATTGATAACAGTTAATAACGTCTTAAAAAATATTTCTACAATAGCACAACTGGATTTATAATTGATTTTTTTAATACAAAATTTTAATTCTCTGGAGTAAAGACACTAAAAGCTACGATAACAAGCACACACACGCACTCTTACGGAAAACTTGGTAAAAACTACTCAGGAGGTCTTAAAACGCATGAAACGGATAATTTATAATAAATCCTGTCTTTTTGTTTTTATTGCAAACACAATACCTTTCCATATAACTTCGGTGTAATCATGGAAGGAATAAAAACAATATTTTTATTTAACTCTTAAATAACAAAAAAAAATCGCTAAAAGCTAGTCAGTTTTCGGTGAAGGGTGGAAAGTTATTTGTTATTTACATTTTTCTTTACAAAATAATACGATTTTAGGGCAAGAGAAATTAAAACAATTTTTTTATTATACTTTTTTAGGGTTCATTATTGAATTATTGTCGAAGAATAAAAATGATCACTCTCCTTCGATTTTAGATTATAAAAAATCTTTAAAAAAAGGATAATGGATTTTTCAGAGCTTGTATCCTAATAGCCTTAAGAATTCAATTATTTTAGAGAAAAAATCCATTGCAGGACGTTTGTCTCAAACCCTTATCTATGGGAAGTTGTTGGTCTGAGCCATAGAGATATATTCAATAGAAGATATATATTACTAGAGAAGGTAAACCCTATCTCAATACATTGACAAGCCTAAAGCATCTTTTTGAAGCTGTTTCTTTTTGAAGCCTTTCAATGTAAAGGCATCCGCATTTTAAGCGAATTTTGTTCTAGGAAGATGAGCTTATGAGGTTGGAGTCAAGAAGAGGTAGATTAGTTTCGAAGGTAGGACTTCTGGAAGGGGGACTTACTTATTAAGAATAAATAATATATAAATAAATAAATATATAAATATATTAACAATTAAAATAACTTACAGATGGTTAAAAATATAGAAGGAAAGGATGAGTAGCTCAAGCTTTGCCATGCGGCTTCGTCAGGAGTGTAGCATGAACTGAGTACGTGCTAGAGTACATTTGTGGACATACTGTATGTATATCTAGAACCCTATTGTTTATGAAATAAGTGTGACGTAATATATGATATAATTATATTATGTGACGTAGTATCAATATATTTATATTTGTGACGTAATATAAATTATATTTATATTATGTGACGTAATATAAAATATATTTATATTATGTGACGTAATATAAAATATATTTATATTATGTGACGTAATATAATATTATATATGTTATTAAATTATATTTTATTGTATGACGTAATATTTATTATATAATATAATATTTAAGTCCAAATCAACTTAAGTTAATGCCCTTAGCCCTTATCATACTGAAAACCCACCCTTATAAATCCGCAGGGTAGGCAAGACCAAAAAAATATATATTTCAATCTGACTCAAATTTGAAAAAAATATAAAAAATCGCCAATAAAAACAGAGAATAAAACAATCATGAAAATGTTTTATTCTCTAATAAAACCCGGACTTATAAATGTTTAACAGCTGTTCAACATTTTTTATTACATCCCTTTTTATTACGGTTTCTCATCATCTCCAGCTTTCAGTCAGAAGTAAAAACCCAATGCCAGATGTTTCCTGCACTTTTTCTAATGTATCAGATATTTTTAACTTTTCTGTAAATCACCAGTTAATTTTTCTACTTAACTTTTAATTTATTTTGCCCGTTTGATATTTTTTTATTTTTTATTTTTATATATATTGTAATTTTATTTTTTCTTATTATCTATACTTTAATTAATTATGCAAAACAAAATGATTAGCTGAACTGAGTTTTGTATACCTTAGAGCCCCATCACAAAGCTTCTATTGGTGGTGTTCCACTAACCTAAAATTAATATTGTTCTATTTACTTATGCTACATATTTTTTACTATTTCTTAATTGTTTTCTCTTATAGAATTTTATTTCATGTTATATAACAAACGTTTATATCCAACTCAAGACGGCTTGCAAAAGGGGTAGGCTCTTAATATGTCTCTGCACTCAGTAGCACTGATCTTACTATTATGATGACTGACCTTATACAAAATGAGCGTCACCTTGTTCATGAATCTGCTCTTATAAAATTAAAGAGGTATATACACAAGGATAAAGAAAACAACAGACGAGATGAGGTGATAATGGTAAATCTTTGGTAGATTTTAGTTCTTAAGACAACACACTCGAGGATTAGAGAATGACAGGGCAGTCGGTAAACAGGGAATACCGACTTAAAGGAAAGAGGGTTGGGACTGGGGAGGTGATGAATTTGGACTGAACATTAATGTCGATCATAGATCAAGGGATCATATTTTAAATAATAACTAACATGATTTAGTTTCAAGCTGGGAACAGCATGTGTATTGAGCTTTAAAAACAGCAATCCAGTATGAATTATTGGAAATAACACAGAAATGAATTATTAAAATCTGCTTAAAGAAAAACATAAGATATGCTTCAGACCAAGTTTTTAAGGATTTTAATGTGCCTTATATAAGAGATTTGTACAAATTCAAGCAGATTTTATTAATTAAGAAAAATATTTCTAATTTTCCATTATTCAGACTAGAAGTCAAGACGATGAGAGGATAGTTGTGCCTAGCTGCAGAACATCAGCTGCGTGTAATCACAGTGCTTTCACAGCTCCTAGACTGTACAATAACTTGCCCATACATATTCTTTCTACTGTCCCTTACAAGACCTTTAAAAATAAGTTAAAAAAATTCTTAGGTACCTAATTAGGCAATACATTTATTTTTTCTCTTTTGTTTGTTTAACTTTGTTGACTTTAATTTATAAATGTTATACTTTTTTTATGCTTTTTAGATATAAGGACTTTTTTTATATAAGCATTATATATAAGGAGTAGACTCGCGTCACGCACAAGCCTTGAGCGTATGCGACACAAATGGTCAATATATATTATTTTACTTATTTATAATTTGTAATTTAACCTTTGTAAACAGGTATTTATATATAAATAAACGATTTATTATTATTATTATACATATCAGTTTACCCAGGAATAAACAAAAGCTGCCTACTATCAGAACAGTCGCAAAATAAGCTAAAAAAAAAATTAAATGACTCTAATTTTATTTTAATTAAATAAAATATTGACTCTAAAGACTGTCTGATCATATTAACTAAAATTAATTATACAAAACAAAATGATCAGCTGAACTGAGTATATATATATATATATTATATATATTATATATATATATATATACATATATATATATATATATATATATATATATATATATATACACACACACACACACACATATATATATATATATTATATATATATATATATATATATATATATATATATATATATATATATATATATACCTTGGGGCCCCATCACATAGCTCCTATTGGTGGTTTTCCACCAACCTAAAATTAATATTGGGCTCGGTATATACATAAAACAGAGGAAAATAAAAATATATCTAAAAATAAAAAGAAAACTGGTGAGGAAGGATGAGTTTGTGGTGACTTGGTTTTGCACTCCCAAAACCGTTCACCAAGAGGAAGAATGAATTAAATTTCAAACCTCGATCTGTGAGAGATCTCACAAATGATAATAATTATTAACTGCGGCTCAAAACCTTAAGAACCTAATATCTGCAAAGAGATCGCCTATCACCAAAGCTATATTTTGCTATATTTCCACATATGATCTTCTCGACTGAGCGATAAAGAGAGACAAGAACACAGGAGGAAAGCATATATACCATATGTCAAAGGAACTACGGATAGGATCAGCAAGGTTCTGGCACGCAACGATATTGGGACTGTTTTCAATACCTGTTCCACTACCAGAAATTTCCTTGGAAGTGTTAAAGATTCCCTTCCAAGGAAAACTAGTGGTGTATATAAGATCCCTTGTCGCTGTAGAAAAGTCTACATCGGAGAAACAGGCAGACTCATATCTACGCGTTTAGCCGAACACATCAAACACACCATCGACGACGATTGTCGGTCCGCGGTCGCAGAACATTCACGAGATACTGGTCATCTTATTGATTTTGAGAAAACCGAGGTACTAGCGAATGTTTCTCGATATCGAGACAGGCTCGTCAGGGAAGCTATTGAGATTGCTAAGCATAGGAATAACATCAACAGGGACACGGGGTTGAAGATTTCCAACACTTGGACACCGCTTATTTCTTCACTACGTGTTTCAGATAATTCCCTTAGCCAATCTCTGCCCTCAACTCAACTACGTCACGCAGCACCCAGCCACCGATTACGTCATCCCACGGGAATCCCTCATTAGCCAGAATCTTTTATGGCTGTAACAGCTAAAAGCTAATTAATGCTTTTAAAGTAAAAGTACTTTAACTTTAATAATGAGTTTGATAAAAGAAATAAAAATATAGAAAAATTATTAAAAAAATTATAATAGAAGTATTATAATGGTACACACACACAGAAAGATAACTTTTAAAAACCATTTAGGAGGTCTTAAAAACATCTAAAACCGATAATTCTGCTAAATCCCGGTTTAATTTGTTATTCCAAACACAATAATTTTCCAATACATCAACATATAAATGACGGAGAGTGAAAATTGTTTAAACTGAGGAAAGTCTTTATTTTGCCTTTACTAAACGAGATTTGCGCTCCTCTGTTTTAAACAATGTCCATGCTTAATTAATATATAAACCATGTAGGGAAACTCCTATACTTACTTGTGTGAAAAAATTTAAACATGCGTGATCAGCTGATAGCAGGCTCGAAAATAAAAAAAGCTAAAATTGGAATAACTGCGCGCGAGCCTTTAAGGATTTACATTTTTTAATTAATTTTATTGGCAATCCTGATAACATTTGGTAAGTTTTACTTTTTATCGTGTTTTTCTTAGAATAATACTATATATAGAAGGAGAACTACTGATAACACGAAAGGAGGTTCACTGGTGCACCTAAGCAATGCTGCCACCCTAACAATATACAATTTTCTTACAAAAAAGTTGGCAATACTTCCGGTTGCTGAATTATTATGTTCTATTATTAATTAATTATTGATTATTCGTAAAATACTAATATAAATATCGGTGCATTACAATATTTTAAGCATTTTAAATTGTAGTTTAACGTATTTATTAAACTTATAAGTAAATAAGTAAAAAGTAGTCCTCGTCAACTAAATGTAGATTCTTGTATTCCGCCACCCTTTTGCCATCTAAGACCGGTTTTATTAAATACTCAGCAGGTGTTTTAAGTTATTATATTTGTTCTTTACGATCTTTCTTTATTAATAGACTAGCAGGGATACCCGTGCTTCGCACGGGCGTTAAAGAAGTAAAAAAGTTTTATACAATTTCTTTTATCTGATTATAGTACTACAGAGCCAGTAAATCAGTCCACCCTCTAAATATACTATACTGAATCTAATCAAAATCAAGTAAACTAATTACTTATCCCCCTGTGCACCACAATTTTCATTTATCTGATTATAGTACTACAGAGCCAGTAAATCAGTCCACCCTCTAAATATACTATACTGAATCAATCAAAATCAAGTAAACTAATTACTTATCCCCCTGTGCTCCACAATTTTCATTTATCTGCTTATAGTACTACATAGCCAGGAAATCAGTTCACCCTCTAAATATACTATACTGAATCTAATCAAAATCAAGTAAACTAATTACTTATCCCCCTGTCCAACACAATTTTCTTTTATCTGCTTATAGTACTACATAGCCAGTACATCAGTCCATCCTCTAAATATACTTTACTAAATGTAATCAAAATCAAGTAAACTAATAACTTATGCCCCTGTCCACCACAATTTTCTTTTATCTCCTTATAGTACTTCATAGCCAGTAAATCAGTTCACCCTCTAAATATACTATACTAAATCTAATCAAAATCAAGTAAACTAATAACTTATGCCCCTGTCCAACACAATTTTCTTTTATCTGCTTATAGTACTACATAGCCAGTAAATCATTCCACCCTCTAAATAGTCTCTATACTAAATTTAATCAAAATCAAGTAAACTAATTACTTATGCCCCTGAGCACACAATTAGCTTTTACCTGCTTTTTGTACTACATAGCAGTAAATCAGTCCACCCTCTAAAGTCTCTATACTAAATCTAATCAAAATCAAGTAAACTAATAACTTATGCCCCTGTGCACCACAATTTTCTTTTATCTGCTTATAGTACTACATAGCCAGTAAATCAGTTCACCCTCTAAATATACTATACTAAATCTAATCAAAATCAAGTAAACTAATAACTTATGCCCCTGTCCAACACAATTTTCTTTTATCTGCTTATAGTACTACATAGCCAGTAAATCATTCCACCCTCTAAATAGTCTCTATACTAAATTTAATCAAAATCAAGTAAACTAATTACTTATGCCCCTGAGCACCACAATTAGCTTTTACCTGCTTTTTGTACTACATAGCCAGTAAATCAGTCCACCCTCTAAATAGTCTTTATACTAAATCTAATCAAAATCAAGTAAACTAATAATTTATGCCTCTATGCACAACTATTCCCATTTGTCTGCTTATAGCACTACATAGCTTGTAAATCAGTGCATCTACAAATTAGTCTTTATACCAAGTTTTAACAAAACCACTGCAAATCCGTGTTTTAAAGTCAGTAAAATAATAAAATCTACAAAAAAATCTGAAGTCCTTTAAAGTTATTTTAACTACACCTAAAGATTTTGAGACTCGTACAATTATTATTTCCTGTCGTAAGTTACTTATAGACATAATTTATAGACTTATCCGAGGCCATTGTCAGTTATATTCATTACTTTATTCAAAGTTATTTACTGCCCTAAAAAGCTTATTATAGTTCATAAATCAAAATTTTTAGCATCAAAATATTGTAAATGTACTGCTCTAAAATAATAGGTCTAGACATGCATGATTTTATGCTCTCCAAAAAGGCAATGAATTTTTAAATATTTCGATGCCCCAGTAGACCACTTTATATGCCCCTAATCATCTTAAGACTCGGCTCAAACCTTCCCATCACTGTGGTTTAATTTTGTAAAAAACTTCCGTGAAAATTCGTCCAGTCGTTCTCGAGTTTAGAGGGAACATCGGTAGCGACATTTGAATTTTATTTATATAGATATTTATGACACATATTTAAAATAATGTTTTGTTGTCAGGTTGGCAGCATTACTTAGTTGCACCAGTCAACCGGCTTTCGTGTTATCAGTGGAATTACATTGTGTTTACGGTCCTGTGTATTATTCTAAGGTGTTTTCTTACTTTAATATGTACGTGATAGTTTAATGATTTTGTATTAAATTCTGTGAAATAATTGTTACGATAATTTAAAGAAAAAGAGAAACTATAATAAAGTTTTTATTAAGATTTTGAAGAACATATAGAAGACAATGTGTTGCCTTAAATGCAACTTAAAATTACGTTTGCTTTAATTATATTCAACAATTTTACTATCAATCGAATTAATGAAGACTTCAGTCCTTTTTTCATTAAAATTTATTGAAAATAAATTGACGAAGAGCTTTTGCCCAGGGATCCTGAGCTTCTTCAGTTATTAAAAGTGACAAAAATGAGAAAGTTCGAAAATGAATAACATTTTTATTGTTTTTATGTCACGTGTCTAACTAAGTAAATAAATAATTAAATGAAAAGTCTCTCCACAAAATAAAAAACTTTATTGGCAAAGCGCTTTCAACATAGCTAGAGGCCATCATCAGTGCAAAACCTAACAAACAAGTAAAAATAGAATAAATAAAAGATATGACAAAATAAAGTAAATGTCAAGATGTAAGTCAATAAATTTAAAATGAAATTACAAAAAAAAAGAAAAATTAAGATATTAGGATAATATTGTAATAAATACTGCTAAGATTATTAATGTCTTATTTTTTGTTCATACTGTCTTTGTCAGCTTTTATATTGAGAGCATTTCTCAAAATTTGCTTTTGTTTGTATGTGGTTCTTTATGAAGTATACGATAGTTTTCTTTGTCTAGTCGGTGGTCAAGTTTTGTCATATGTTCTGATAAAGCCGTAAGGTTAGAGTTGTCAAGTATTTGGTTGTTATGTGTGTCAAGTCTTTTTTTGATAAGTTGAGAGGTCTCACCTGTGTATGCTTGTAATTAGAATACCATGTAAAGACTGTCCCCAAACATACACAGGAGAGACCTCTCAACTTTAAAAAAAGACTTGACACACATAACAACCAAATACTTGACAAGTATTTGGTCAAGTATACCAAATACTTTGGTATACTTGAGCGAGTATACTTCTCGTTTGAAGTAATTTACACCAACCTAAGATTTGCACTAAACCTCTATTGCATGTGACAAAACGTATTTCTAACACAAATTATTAACAATATACATATACTAAAATGTACAAATAAACACAATATAAACAAAGATTTTGAGTACCATAAATTGTTTGTTTACATTTACTGAGGTAAAACAAAATGGCTGCGCACATGGGAAAATTTGAGCCAACTCCCTGGTGGACAAAATGTGAACTAAATTTCAGGTCTGACAGAAATTGCATTTGTTCCCCTACTTGGTTTATATATTACTTTATTCCATGCTAACAGCAAGTAGACAAAAGTGAACTTCTCGGTTCGAATCACAGTATTGTGTTTCAAAATGTTTTGTTTCAAATTGATCTTATTTTGTTGTGTATTTTCTTTAAAATATGCAATGAAATAAGGATAAGACGGATTGTGATAAAATTTGATTGATTATAGCTACATCCCGCCTCCGCATGAGTTTGCCCCTTATTATGTATCGCCCTGCGATGCCTTAGACTGTTATCATTTAAACATTTTTATCAATATCACGTCAGCCTTACAAAAAAATATAAATGATTGCTCAGAAATGAAAAAAATGAATAATGTTCCTAAATAAACTCTTAACCATTTTTCTCTTTTAAATATGAGACAGAATTTTTTTTGATGTAGTTTTATATAAAATTTTGAATCAAATATTTGATCCTTTTTAATAAAACTGTCAAATTAGAAACTAAACTTCCCAATCTAAAATCGCCTTATTTTAGTGGTGGCAGTCACTAATTTGTGAGTTATTAAATACGTTTTCATCGTTAGGACTTCTAATGACATGCCATGCCACTCGGTTCAATAACTGAGTGGCATGGCAGGAGTTAGACCTTCCATGCCAAGAGTAGGTATTAAATCCATTTCAGAAAAACGTGGGTTTTCGAGAATTTAGAATGGAATCTTTTTTGAAAACCAGTTAACACATAAAAGAAGGAGCATTAGCTAAAATTCGGTACGGGATACCTCGGAACTTTTTCTCATCACATCAGATTCCTAAAGGAACAAATTAGAGTCTCTTAATAATTAGATAGATATAACAATAATTTATTCAAAGAGCTTTCAGCCTAACATGAGGCAATCAAAAAGAAATAAAATCATATAAAGTAATCATAAATAGTCAAAACAAATAAAAAAAATAACAAAGTTAAGACAGAAAAACAAATATAAAGTAAATTGTGAATTTTCAGTTTTCCTTCTCTTCTTTTTCGACTCGACAATGTCAGTGAGTCGTGATTGACTGGTTGGAGGTTGGGGTGGCACCTTAAGAAGAGCTAGAAGAAGGAGTGACCTTTCCCCTCTCACAATCAGGTTGAGCTCTTCCACTGCTTCCTGGTTCCTTAAGATCTCTAACTTCTTTAAAAAGTTCAGTGAAATGAAGAATTCTAACATGATGGATACCATCCACATGACCTTTCGTGCTTATATGGTCAAAAATCTGCTTCCTGTATTCTTCAGGTAGAAGAATGCAGGTAGAACTTAATACAGGTCACAAACTTGTCTGACCTAGGTACTCCGACCTACAAACACCACATTGCACCATGTAAACTCGACTTCTAGCTTTATTAGGTATGGGGTCTTTAACCTTGCTCGAGTGACTTCAAAGTGTACTGCAAGTACTAAAACTGACATTAAAATTATTTTTCTGCAAGACGGAAGCTACTTTCTGAGACAGGGGGAATCTCCAACTGTTTTCTCTTCTCCCATAGCTTTAAGAATAAGGCGCTGTCTCTTCTTCGATATCAGTTTATCGATAAGTGAGGTGTTGTAGCCGTTTTTTTTCGCTTTGAGACGTATCGTGGACAGTTCCTTACTATAAGTTTCCTGGTCAAGAGGAAGCGTTAAAAGTCGGTGAACTAGAGCGTGAAAAGTTGACATTTTATGACTCCAAGAAGTAGGAATCCAAAGGAATGATGATATCTGTGGCTGTAGGTTTTCTAAAAATTTCGTCACGGAAACATTCGTCTTTACGTAATATTGTTAAGTCTAGAAAATTAAGCCGCTCGTCATGCTCTAATTCATTCGTGAACTTAATAGACTTAATACACTTGTTGTTCAAATAATCCATCAAAAGTAGAAGCTTCTTCAGAGAACCTGTCCAGATACAGAAAACATCGTCCACGTACTTCATCTAAAAATAAATATACCTTTTAAAGGGGTTCTGCGTATCAGCAATAAACTCGTGGTAGAAGAAGTGCATAAAGCTGTTAGCAGCTAAAGCGGATAAAGGAGCACTCATAGCTAAACCAATAATTGAATAAATTATAGTTTTGGGGAGAGACTATTTTTTTCGCGTCCTTTCATTATGAACAACTCCACTAGTGCTCATTCAAAATCATACATCAGATTCTAATCTTATCACAGGGGTACTGAATCTAATAAAACCGATCCGGAGACGACCACTTTAACCAACCACCACTTGTGACTCAAAGTCGAAAAACGGTAATAGATAACCAAGGTTTATTTTTCTAAGGAAATGCGCTTAAATTAAGCATTAACTATGCAAAGACATTTCATTTAAACACACTTTAGCTCAAAAGGCTGATCCAATTTCAATGCAGCATGGCACAAAATTATATTTCAGTCGACATATTTGGTTTAATTGTTCTGATCGTTTAATGTGACGTCACTTCAAACTTTTTAAAAAAATTACGAAGAAATATTTCATTGATGAAAAGTTTTCTGATGATATTAAGAAACGATACTTTTCAGTCTCGATTATTTCTATAATCGCAAGTATCGATAGCCTTGATTTTTTTAAAGGAAATGCGCCGGAAAAATTTAAACTAAGCTTTAAATAAGTTATATTTTGCGCACACAATAAACACACGCATTTCCTTTATAAAAGATGGATTTTATTTTATAAAACAGTCTAAAGACCGTATTCACAAACCAAGTTTAGAATACGGTTTATGATCTTGTATTTTGTTTGTTCCTCGGCGATTTATGCATCCTGAGTACGAGCGAAGCGAGTCCAAAGTAGAGGGGATAAGCGTAGCAAATTCGATATTGTGAGTAAACGTTCTGAGGTACCCTGTACCCAATGTTTTATTTTAAAAAAGGACCATAGTCAGGAAAATACCTCACAGATATAATTTTCGTGAGCCTGATTTGACTCATAAAATTTTATAATCGCTGTGGATTACAGAAAGTAAATTATAAGTATTAACAGTATAAAAAATGCAAATAATCTACACAGGTACGACTTTCAAAACAACCGTATTCAAGTTTTCTCAAGAAACATTTTTAAAAATAAACTACCCAAAGAAAAAAAGCAAAACCCATTAAAAAAGCTGCAGTTAAAATAATAAGAAAGGGTTGTAAGGGGGGGGGGGGTCTAAACTAATTCTAACACGAAGTGCGTGTTGAAAAGCAATTTTCAAGACTTTTCCTATGTATTTTGGGGAAAAGTTAGTGCTAGAGAAATCTCTGCTCCTAGATCGGACCCACCCCCTGATAACATGCTTTGGAAAAACTAACTTTTTGCCTTAACTGACTGGAAACTTTTCATCTAGTTTTGCAGAAAATCAGATTAATTTAGATAATTAGAGAAAAAACAGCGATAAATTAGCAACTAGAGTATAACTAAAAAATTCTAGTGCGGTGGTCCGCATACCGGGCGAATTCCCTTTGGGATGCGTGTTTCTATGCTTAATAATAATGTATTTATTGCTTATTAAATGGAGTTAATTATCATTTATCAATTTATTCTCATTCATTTCATTTCAAGCATCATTTCAGCCTCATTTTTCAAGCACTACTCACAACTCATTTTTCAGTATTTTATAATAGAAATGCACATGATCATCCTATTGGTAACTATGCCTATAAAATTGGCAGTGCAAACCATTATATGCATAGAGATATATACTAGAAGGGGCATAGCGTATCTCATTACATTAAGAGTCCTGAAACATCATTTTAGGGCTCTCAGGGGCTATGTGTAACCTCATTGAAACCTCTTCTAAGAGTCAGTTAAGGTTATAAGAAAACATTTTTTTTTATTCCGCACATTGTTTGTGTTTTGATTTATATTTTCAGCGTTTTACTATATAATTCACTGTAATTTTGTTCTGTTCGTGTGAATATTGATAGTCGAAGGTGGTCAGGTTATTTTCGATGTTTCAACATTCAACCAATAAGGCTCCTCTAGTAATATATCTCTACGATTATATGCACTTTTTTAAAGCTCAAAAATATTATAACTTATTTCCTTTGAAAAATTCAGAAAAAGAAGTAAGGAGTAATTAAAATAAAAAAATCATTTTATTGTCTTCCTTCCTAAGTAAATAACAAATTTAATAACAGAGTACATAACATACTAAAATAAGGAATAAAATTATTATTTTTACACATTTTAATAGCAATATTAAAATGTGTGAGTAGTGCTTGATAATTGAGTAACTGCTTATTTTATAAAGCATAAACCAAAACCTTAAGTAAGAAATAGATAAAATAAGCACAAAAATACGCAAGTAAGTAAGAAAGTTGTTAAGCACAAATATACGCATTCCAAAGGAAATTCGCCCGACATAAGGGGTACCACGCCAGAATCATATTGTGGTTATAAACTTATACATTATAAATAAATTAGTAAGAAATGATTATCCCGAGGATTCGAACCTAGATAACCTAGATACTCGTTGCGACTCCGGACCATTTTTATTTAACTCACAGGCCCAAGAAACATAGAAAACGACTCCTTTCTTGAAATATGAGGTTTACAACATGTACTTTAGATTTCTTTAATCTAATTAAAGAAAAGACAAACTAAGCAATTAAGCCGTCTTTTCGGCTTATTGTCTTTTTAAGAGGTCGCATCAGCTGTGAAAACAAGGAAAACGACATCATACTCGAAATTTATGTTAGTACCGCGTGCCCATCGACTTTTTGTTTACTTAAAATGCTCATATTGACTTTGGACAATTATTTTTCTTGGCAAATAATAATAACCTTTTAGTTTACAGATTTTTTTAAAATTTTGCTGACTCAGCGTGCCGAGTTAATGATGACGCAATAACCTGGTTTTCAATAGGATTTGTTTGTTTGTTAGTTTGATTAGAAAATATTTATCCCATCGAAAGATAGCATGCTTACATAAAAATGTCTTGAAATACATACATACACACACAAATATAATATATATATATATATATTATATATATATATATATATATATATATATATATATATATATATTATAATATATATATATATATAATTATGTATGAATGTATTGTGTTGTTTAAGAATTGACATTTTACTTTTTATTTTATTATATATTATATATATATATATATTATATATATATATATAATATATATATATATATATATATATAATATGTATATATATATAATATATATATATATATATATATATATATATATATATATATATATATATATATATATATTATATATATTATTGTACTGTTCGCGGCACTTGGTATTGTTTAATTTGGCTGAATCTAATTTTAATCGATTTAACTTGCTGTCTACCTGAATATGTGTAACCTAATTTTCTATTATTTTTTATTCATGACCTCTTTAATTATATTGATGATGTCATTTTTTTTTCCGAAGAGGTATCCTTTTAAAGGGGACAGATCTTAGCTTCGCCTTAGGAGTTAAAATTCATAACTGCCTTGGCTTATACACACAAATCTTTCGGTTTCGCCTTGGGAGTTAAATGCTTTGGTTTCCTCGACTCTCACCTTAAGAACCAACTAACTGCTCTGAGAAATTATAGCATTCTTTACTACCTTGATGCATAATCAACTATTACTGTCTCGCTTTGCTAGACAAATATTTTTTAGTGGAATATTTATTCAAAAATTAAATTTACTCTATAAGCTTAACAAATGCTATTCCTTCAGTTGAAAAAAAAATGTAAATTTATGGACACTTAATATTTGAAACTATAAAATAATATAAAATATATTCGAACATAAAATTTATTCTTTTTAGATCTGTAATAAAGATATCATCATGTTTTTCTTTTATTTATTTTATAGCTGGTAATAAAATTTTAGGGTGCATTTTTTTTGTTTCATTACAAAAATAAAATAGCAACATGATACATAAAAAATCGGGTACGGGGTACCTCGGAACTTTTCCTCTGTACATTGGATTGGCTAAGCTCATCCTCCCTGCTTCGGCCGAGCTCAGAATATACAGTTCACCAAATTTATACTGCAACATGCCTTCGGATTCACTTTGTTCGTCTTTAGATAGTAAATGCATCCGTATTATTCTGAACGGTCACCCTTACAGCATTGACCTCGCTCAATGCTCTTTAATTTTTATGATCTAACAAAAATCATGGATATACTTGCCGTATTGAAACGAAACATATTTAAATATATATAAAAATATATATATGTATATATATATACATATATATATATTTATATATATATATTATATATATATATAATATATAATATATATATAATATATATAATATATATATATATATATAATATATATATATATATATAATATATATATATATATATAATAACTTTGAGCGTTTTGTTCTGTATTTAGAGGAGTCTATTAGGATCTATTATACTGTTTGGTCAATTGTTCGCCGGGTGTGGCTTACTGGGGAGTCGCTTTAAGCTATCTTGTAATGCTCTCAATTGGATGCATCTCGTATGTTGACTTCATAATCTGAACATGATTAAATGTTTTTCTCATGTAAATCTTTATTTCCAAAATGGGGTTTGGGGGAATTTTCTTGATAATTGCTTTAGAAATAGTACTCTTTTCTTATTATTTGTACAGCTTGATGTCCCAGACTTCTAACAATTTATTTTTTGATATTTACTTTAGATATCTTCTTATGTAAATATGTTAGACATGAAAAATAAAAATATTTGTTTCAAAATTTTTATAATCTTAATACAAGGAAATGTAGATTGTACAATATCGCAAACACAGAAGTCAAAGTCATAACAGAAAAATTATTATCTTTTATTAATTCGTTTGGAAAACGTCTCCAGGGGTATCAAAGAGAGACTTAAATAGAGATGTTTTTAAAACTGTCTGAAGCAAGAAGTTAGATAAAATTCATGACCAGTTACACAATCAGTAAGGTTTCTTTAACCCACTTCTCTCTGTACTCGGAGCACGTCTGCTCTTTTTAACTCCTCCAATTTCTCTTCTTCCTTCTTATTCTTAAACTACTCGGTTTTGACCTCGAAACTTGTTTTGTAAGTGAATTCTCAAAAAGACCCAAAACAAGAACGACAATTGTAGTCAGCGAAAAATTTTAAACTACAAGCAGTTATTTTCTTTGTGAATATAGAATTAATTTGGAGCTAGTAATGAAATTCTCGTGTAAGATATAAGTAGATAGGAATGGCAGCATAACTCAAACCGTCCTTAGGCCAGATATAGTCCTAAAGAGGACTAGAGATTCTATATTAGTTCTTCAGAACACTTGAAATCGTATAGGGCTTGAATCATCTATTTTTGAGTAAGGCATAACTTAGTACTTCCTTGAGTAAAAATGCTAATGCATTTGTCTTTTTGAGAACTTGTTGTTGTTAGACTGCTGTTAAATAATTTATTACAAGTACTATCTCAATATTTATTTCACCTTTGACAAGGCTATTTTAAAAGCATGTTCTTTCATTAGGATTAAATTTAATTAAAAGTGACTTTATTTAAAATATGAACACAAATGAAGCTTAAAAAATATAAGTTTATATTTAAGTTTAATTTTAATTATTTTTTTGTGTTACTTGTTAAAATATTCAAACTTTTTTCGGACGTAAAAATTAAAGTCATATTTGATATAAATTTCGTACAAGTCATACGTATGAGTTCAAATATTACAATAATGTTGTCAGGCAACTCAACAAATTATTTTCAAAAATGGAATCAAAATATTTTTAACCATAATTTATGAAGTAATCCTTTTCGAACAAACTATAAAACATACACATGCTATATTTTATCACTGTCAACTTACAAAAAACAAAATTTACACTCCATATTATCCAAGGAATTTTAAAATATCACTAAATTATTTTTTCTTTTCTTTCCTCCATATAAACAAAAATGAATTTACATTAAAGAAAAGTTTTGTGTTTGCAAAAAAAATTGAAATCGGGATTTTATCTGAATTATCCGTTTCAGGTTTTGCTAAGAGACCTCTTAAGTGGTTTTTATTAAGACAATTTTTTTAATTTTTTACTTTCCCTTGTTTATGATGTAGGTATAAAGAAAAAGTTTTGTGTTTGCAAAAAAATTTTAAACTGGGATTACACCCGAATTATCCGTTTTAGGTGCTTTTAAGACCTCCTGAGTTGTTTTTATAATAGTCGTCTGTCTGTATGTGTGTGTGTCGCTTCATATTAATGCAGTTAACAGTTTCTTTATGCTACAGAGTTGAAACTTGGTACAGAAATCAATACTTAGGTCTAGTTGAGCTACCTAAAAAATATTTTTAAATAGTTATTATTCAGCAATAACGAGACAGCCAAATTTTTTTAAAATTCATAAAACGAAGAAAAATATTTCGATCGCAGAGTCACCCGTGGTGTAGTGGTTAAGGTACGCGGCCAATATGCAGAATGAATGGACTTTAAACTTCCGAGTTTATTTAGTCATGGGTTCTATCCCAGCACGGACCTTTGGGATTTTATGAGAGGGATAAAAATTCTGCGTACGTCCTTCATAAGGGACGTAAAGCCGGTGGTCTCGAGCCTGTTCGTTGTCAGGTACTCGTTAAAGATCTCTTAAACCCTAAATGAAACTGGGTATAGGCAAAATTTAGGACCCTCATAGAAGATTCATTATAATACTCTAGTTTGTCTGCCTTGTAGTTTAAAGTGTATGGAGGTTTGGTTTAACAGCAAGGACACGTGTTGTTCCAAGTTTTCACTAGACTATAAGAGTCAGTGAAAATATGTATGGCTGCTTGAAAAAAGCATGAGAGGAACCATAGAAATTCACGGCTCTTCTGTCTAGATTAGATGAAATATACCTAAACTTGAAATTAAAAGGAGTAGAACACTATCTTAGGGAGCTGGCAAAAAGGGCCTAACAACATGGCCTACTTTCCTGGTAGTTACTACTACTCCCTCCTCCCATATTACTACTACTTGGGATTTGGCACGCATGTAGTCATATATACGGCAAGTATATCTACGGTTTTGTTGAATAATAAAAGTTAAGCAGCATCGAGGTCAGTGCCTGGATGGGTGACCGCTAGGAATAAAACTGTTTAAGAAAAATATTTACTGTTAAAGAAGATAAGCGTATTGAATCTGATTGGATGAGGAAAATTCCAGAGGTACCCCGTACCCAAATTTTAACACTTTTTTAATAAAAAAAATGTTGGCTATTATTTAATTGGACATAATAAAGGAAGAAGAAGGTGTAATTAACAATGTTTATATAATATAATAGCAAAGCTTAACTAACCGCATCGCAACGTTATACCGACAATCCCCAGGCCAACTCTTACCTTTATAATTAAATTTTCATAAACACACATAAGATATACTTAAAAATAAAATTATAACATAAATATCTATTAATAATAAATTAGCAATACTAGTTAAACAAAATTAATATTAAATCATACAAATTCATTCTAAATTCTATTATAAAATAGATACTTTTTAAAGGGTTTCCACAAGAAGATATAGACGCACGTATATAAATTTCTCATAGTTAATAAGATATTAACTATGGAAAAACATATAGAAGACGAAACCCTTTTAGATAAACCCAAACTCACACTACTTAATGTTCTAAATGAGATCTGTCTAATTATTATTGAATTTTAAAATTAAAATGTATGAATTGCAAAAGATCCTTTTTCAAGAATATATAACATAAGGATTAGTTTTACGAATGCAACAAGTACATATTTGTAGTGTTAAATATTAACCCTTGATTAAATTACAAAAAAAAACTATCATACATTATAGTATAGGCTCGATGACATGCCAGTGACTAGATTAAACTTTGACAGATGCTTGGTTTATTATAAGGATCTTGAATAAAGGGGATGACGCACTAAGTCGATTTGCCGTGCAAAAAAGTGATCCCATCGAAAACCAAAATAATTCTGGCGCGATGGTCCGCATGTCGGGCGAATTTCCTTTGGATGCGTGTTTCCGTGCCTTTTACATTATATAAGTTTACAACTACTAAATAAATAATTCCGGCGCGGTGGTCCGCTGTCGGGCGAATTTCATTTAGAATGCGTGTTTCCGTGCTAAACAACCCATATCTTGCTTACGCAAGAACCATGCCCATTGCGTGGTTCCGGTTCATGCTGTCAAGCACTGCTCGTAACTCATTTTGTCTGTATTTTCCAAAGGAAATGCGCATAATTATCCAGTTGGTTGTACAAAACTATTTCTCTAAAATTAGAATTACGCAATATTATTTGCACTAGTTTAAAGCTTAGTTACTTTCTTTAAGCTTAGTCAGTTATCTTTAAAGGTTTTAGCGCATTTCCTTTGGAAAATACAGACAAAATGAGTTACGAGCAGTGCTTGACAGCATGAACCGGAACACGCAATGGGCATGGTTCATGCATAAGCAAGATATGGGTGTTTAGCATGGAAACACGCATTCTAAATGAAATTCGCCCGACAGCGGACCCCGCGCCGGAATTTTTATTTAGCAGTTGTAAACTTATATCATGTAAAAAGCACGGAAACACGCATCCAAAGGAAATTCGCCCGATATGCGGACCACCGCGCCAGAATTATTTTCTAGTTGTAAACTTATATTAGGTAAAAAACGGTAAAAATTATTGTCCCTACT